>JAXMNL010000049.1:253822-266547 GCA_035128595.1 Eptatretus atami | reverse complement strand
GGGTTATTTTCACCACCTCGGCACGTAAGCAGTCATGAAAAAATGGGACAAGACACGAGCAAAAGCCTACAGCCGAGTTTCTATTCGGAATGTACAAGCACTTACTGCTCACAATTCTACTTAAGACAAGGCGCACCAGACTTCACACAAAACCCAGAAAAGAAAAGACACGGGCTCCTAAGCCTTTAATATTCTCAGAGCCGGATCACCGAAAGGCTCTGAGAGGCCGGGCAGGCTACCTCGCCGCCTGGTGGCGACTCGATGGTTCTTCGGATTGAGCGACCCCTGTCTGTCTTCCGTTCGGGCCGGTGCGTCAGCGAACGCGCCAGTCGCCTTGGCAGCTTGCGCAGCAGCTTGTTTCGCGGCCGAGTCTTCGTCGCGGCCCCTTTTGTCGAGCCTGGCCGGCGACGCTTCGAGGAGCGAACGGGTCCCTTGCTCTTCAGAGTTAATGCTCCTCTAGTTCACTCCCGCGTCACCCGACCGTATCAGGCTGTCTGCCTGGACCCCCACGCTCCCGATGCTGCCGCTAAGCTCCACGACTCCAAGCCTCTCCGGTGAACGACGACCAACACCTCCGCTCACCGCTTCACCACCAACTGCTCTCTCGCGGTGCCAACGCGGCTTATTATAGCCCGGGGGTTTGAAGCCGCTGGAGGTTTCGCCACCCGAAAGCGGCGCTTCCCCCTTTCACCTCTGAACCTTCACCCCCAGGCTGGCTCCGCCCCTTCAGCTCTGATTGGCTGGCTTTTTCCAAGCAAAGCCCGTTGTGATCCACTACGTAAATCAGCCTTTGAAGACGGCTGATTGCCACACGGAGCTGGAATGTGGTTCTCCCTGTCGCGCCGCGAGTTCCGTATCACGCCCGCATTTTGCGCTGTCGCTCAGGGCGGCGTGATGGTGTCCGGTGTTGATGGGCGCTGTGGCGGGGAGTGAGTTGGTGTTGAGTTGTTGTGGAGGGTGGCGGGGCGTTCGTTGAGTGTTGCATTGTGGTGTTTATTGAGTGTTGGCGTTGTGGTGGAGGGTGGCGTGTGTTGAGTTGGCGTACATGTGGTGGTGTGGCGTGGTTTTGCTTGAAGTTGTTGGCTTTGTGGTGGTGGGTTGGCGTGGCTGTAGAGTTGTTGTGAGGAGATGTGTTTATGTTTAAATAAAGGAAAAAGAATTAACGGCTAACTCAACATTCACAGCCCGCACACGAACAATGGCCCGTTATACATTGTGGCGGATCTAACCGGAACACACACTTATCGAAAATAACGTGACTTCTGGGGAACCTGAATGGTGTTCTGGAATTTCACCACCGTAACAATATATTCGGAAGTTCCACCAATTTGCACCCTTTTTTTTTACACAAACCCTCCTTTAAAACGTTTACAAATGGGTTCTTATGCCTTCGATCTTTATGATGTTCCTAACAACAGTTTCCCATTTGGCGCACGATTTGAATGTTTGTATGTTTGTCTTGACAAGCAAACAATTGCCTTGCCTCCTTGTGTGCATGCACAAAATGGATGAGATTCTGTACTATTTGCCAATTCAAGCCAAAGTATTGATAAACGCAGGTTCATGGTCTATTTGTTCCGCAGTATTCTAAATTAAATTGAATAAGTAGTTCCTTGATCATCTAGAATGACAAAAACAGACAGGGTAATCAATGTTAACCCCACTTTGGCTTCAAGTAATAACACACGAGCAATCTGAACTCCACATAATCAAACACTCCTGTAATTCCCACCCCCCCCCCACAATCCCCCCTCAAATCTCACCCAATAACCATAACCACACTCTACCCTGCAGGCAAATCAATTCCTTGCATATCAACACGTTGTCTGAAGCCATGTGTTTACCCTTTTTGTCCAATGTCTTCGGAGGTAACTGCAATCTTTGAGTGGTCCCTGGAGCCTTGTGATATGATTTAAGCAGAAACCTTTCCTTCAGTACTGGAGGAGAACTACATCAGTTTCTGGAAAATAAAAAGGCAAAAAATTTCACACAATTCGATTATTCATTTTAAATCCAACTGTCCTTGTATATTCAACCGTTGTCTAAGCCCATGTGTTATACCTTGTTTTGTCCAATTGTTCTTTGGAGTAACTTGCAATCTTGAGTGGTTCCTGGAGCTTGTGAATATTGATTAAGTCAGAAAACTTTCCTTCAGGTACTGGAGGAGATACTACATCACAGTTTTTGAAAATAAAAACGCAAAAAATTTCACACAATTCGATTACACGTAATTGCCCCCGCCTACTAATAGCGAGTTCACCTATCGCGCCCCGCGTGTCATCGCGGTTTTTCCCTTGGACCTACTAATTTTTTTCTGCGATTCCCCCGGTTTACATCGCGGTAAATAATATATAAAAATAAATTATTTAAGCAATAAATTATAATGCGCTTGGCGCCTCGACCAGTCACACAACGCACGAGAACAAAGTTCGCTTGTGAAACTTCGAATATTTTCTACGATTTTCTCCAAGCCCCACGATGTCGCCCAAAACGCCCTTGCACCTTCTAAGCTTCTGGCAGGAACCGAAGCGCCCAGAGGAAGGTTTATATTCACTCGATATAAATCAAAGCCAATCGTGTTTATACACCGCCCCCAGCGATTTAATATTCACTCGATATAAATCAAACAATCGTGTTTACACATCGCCCAGCGTTAATATTCACTTCGATAAATCAAAACCCAATCGTGTTTACCACACCGCCCAGCGTTGAATATTTCACTCGATATAAATTCAAAGCCAATCGTGTTTACACACCGCCCAGCGTTTAATATTCACTCGATATAAATAAACCATCGGTAATACACCGCCCAGCGGTTTAATATCCACTCGATATAAATCAAAGCCAATCGTGTTTACACACCGCCCAACGTTTATTAACTCACTCGATATAAATCAAATCCCAATCGTGTTTACACACCGCCCAGCGTTGTAATATTCACCGATTTAAATCCAAACCCAATCGTGTTTACACACCGCCCAGCGTTTGAATATTCACTCGATATAAATAAACCCAATCGTGTTTACCACCGGCCAGCCGTTAATATTCACTCGATATAAATCAAACCCAATCGTGTTTACACACGCCAGCGTTTAATTAATCACTCATATAAATTAAAACCCAATCGATGTTTATACACCGCCCAGCGTTAATATCACGTCGATATAAATCAAAACCCAATCGTGTTTACACACGCCAGCAATTTAATATTTCACTCGATATAATTCAAAGCCAATCGTGTTTACACACCGCCCAGCGTTTAATAGATCACTCTTATATAAATAAAACCCAATCGTGTTGATACACCGCCCAGGTTTAATAATCACTCGATATAAATCAAACCCAATCGTAGTTTACACACCACCAGCGTTTAATATTCACTCGTTTATTAATAAAACCCATCGTTTTTATACACCGCCCAGGTTAAATAATCACCGATATGAAATCAAACCCAATCGTGTTTACACACCGCCCAGCGTTTAATAATCACTCCGATAAATCAAACCCAATCGTGTTTACACACGCCCAGCGTATATTTCACTTGATATAAATCAAACCCAATCGTGTTTACACATCACCCAGCGTTAATAATCACTCGATATAAATCAACCCAATCGTGTTTACACACCGCCCCAGCGTTTAATATCATCGATATAAATCAACCCAATCGTGTTACACACCCCAGCGATTTAATAATCACTCGATAGAAATCAAACCCAATCGTGTTTACACACCGCCCAGCCGTTATATTCACTCGATTATAAATCAAACCCAAACGTGTACACACCGCCCAGCGTTTAATATTCACTCGATATAAATCAAACCCAATCGTGTTTACACAGCCGCCAGCGTTTAATAAATCACTCGATATTAAATCAAACCCAATCGTGTTTACACACCGCCCAGCGTTTAATAATCACTCGATATAAATCAAACCCAATCGTGTTTACACACCACCCAGCGGTTAATATTCACTCGATATAAATAAACCCAATCGTGTTTACACACCACCAGCGTTAATATTCACTCATAAAATTAAAAACCCAATCGTGTTTACACACCACCCAGCTTTAATATTCACTCGATATAAAATAAAACCCAATCGGGTTTACACACCACCCACGTTTAATATTCACTCGATATAAATAAAAACCCAACGTGTTTACACCACCGCCCAACGTTTAATTAATCACTCGATATAAATCAACCCAATCGTGTTAACACACCGCCCAGCGTTTAATATTCACTCGATATAAATCAAACCCCAATCGTGTTTACACACCGCCCAGCGTTTAATATTCACTCGATATAAATCAAAGCCAAATCGTGTTTACACACGCCCAGCTTTTAATAATACACTCTATACTTAAAATAAACCCCAATCTGTTTATACCCGCCCAGCGTTTAATATCACCGATATAAATCAAACCCAAAATCGTTTTACACACCGCCCAGCATTTAATATTCACTCGATATAATTCAAAGCCAATCGGTTTAACATCCGCCCGCGTTAATATCACTCTATATAAAAAAACCCAATCGTTGGTGTAATTTATACCACCGCCAGTGTTAATAATCACTCATATAAATCAAACCAATCGTGTTTACCACCACCCAGCGTTTATATTCATCGGTATAAATAAAAACCCAATCGTGTTTATACACCGCCAGCGTTTAATAATCACTCGAATATAAATAAACCAATCGGTTTACACACCGCCAGCGTTTACATATTCACTCGAATAAATAAACCCAATCTGTTACACATCACCCAGCGTTTAATAATCACTCGATTATAAATAAACCCAATCGCTGTTGACACACCGCCAGCGTTTAATAATCACTCGATATAAATCAAAAAACCCATCTGTTTACACACCGCCCCAGCGTGTAAATAATCCACTCGATATAAATCAAACCCAATCGTGTTTACACACGCCCAGCGTTTAATATCACTCCGATATAAATCAAAAACCCAACTGTTTACACATCACCCCAGCGTTTAATAATCACTCGATATAAAATCAAACCCAATCGTGTTTACACACCGCCCAGGTGTAATATTCACTCGATATAAATCAACCCCAATCGTGTTTACACACCGCCCAGCGTTTAATAAATCAACTCGATATAAAATCAAAACCCAATCGTGTTTACCACACCCCCAGCGTTTAATATCACTCGATATAAATCAAACCCAATCGTGTACACACCGCCAGTGTTAATAATCCACTCGCATATAAATCAAACCCAATCGTGTTTATACACGCCCAGCGTTAATTTCACTCGATATAAATCAAACCCAATCGTGTTTACACACCGCCCAGTGTTTAATAATCACTCGATATTAAATCAAACCCAATCTGTTTACACACCACCCAGCGTTTAATATTCACTCGATATAAATAAAACCCAAATCGTGTTTACACCCCACCCAGGTTTAATATTCATCATTATAAATAAAACCCATCGTTGTTTACACACCGCCAGCGTTTAAATTTCACTCGAATATAATAAAACCCAATCGTGTTTCACACCGCCCAGCGTTAATATTCACGCGATATTAAATAAAACCCAATTCTGTTGACAACAACCGCCCAGCGTTTAATATTCACTCGATATAAATAAAACCACAATCGTGGTTTACACACCACCCAGCGTTTAATATTCACTCGATATAAATAAAACCCAATCGTCGTTTACACACCGCCCAGCGTTATATTCACTCGTTATAAATAAACCCAATTCGTGTTTATACACCGCCCAGCGATTTAATAATCACTCGATTATTAAATCAAACCCAATCGTGTTTACACACCGCCCAGGTTTAATATTCACTCGATGATAAATAAAAACCCAATCTCTTTATACACCGCCAGACGTTTAATATGCACTCGTTATAAATAAAACCCAAGTCGTGTTTATACACGGCCCAGCGTTAAATCACTCGATATAAATCAACCCAATCGTGTTTACACATCGCCCACGCGTATAATATTCACTCGATATAAATCAAACCCAATCGTGTTTACACACCACCCCAGCGTTTAATAATCCCTCGATATAAATAAAACCCAATCGTGTTTACACACCGCCCAGCTTTAATATCACTCCAGATATAAATAAACCCAATCGTGTTTTACACCACCACCAGCGTTTAATAATCACTCGATATAAATAAAACCCAATCGTGTTTACACACGCCCAGCGATTTAATAATCACTCGATATAAATAAAACCCCAATGTGTTTACAACACCGCCCCAGCGTTTAATAATCACTCGATTAATAAACCAATCTGTTATACACCGCACAGTGGTTTAATAAGCACTCATATAAATCAAACCCAATCGTGTTTATACACCGCCAGCGTTTAATATTCACTCGATATAAATCCAAACCCAATCGTTTTACACACCGCCCAGCGTGTTAATATTCACTCTATAAATAAAACCCAATCGTGTTACACCCGCCCAGCGTTTAAGATTCACCGATATAATCAAACCCATCGTGTTTACACACCGCCAGCGTTTAATATTTCACTCGTTATAAATAAAACCCAATCGTGTTACACACCGCCCAGCATTTATATTTCACTCGATATAAATAAAACCCAATCGTGTTTACACACCGCCCAGCGTATTAATATTCACTCGATATAAATCAAACCCAATCGTGTTACACCACGATCCCAGCGTTTAAATATTCACTCGATATAAATCAAACCCAATCGTGTTTACACACCACCCAGCGTTTAATATTCACTCGTTTATAATAAAACCCAATCGTGTTTATACACCGCCCAGCTATAATCACTCGATATAAATCAAACCCAATCGTGTTTCACAACCGCCCAGCGTTTAATAATCACTCTGATATAAATAAACCCCAATGTTTTACACACCGCCCAGCGTTTAATAATCACTCGATATAAATAAAACCCAATCGTGTTTTATGCACACCGCCCAGTGCTTTTAATAATCACTTCGAATAAATCAAACCCAATCGTGTTACTTACACGCGCAACACGTTTAATATTCACTCGATATAAATCAAAACCCAATCGTGTTTACACACCGCCCAGCGTTTAATAATCACTCGATTAAATCAACCCCAATCGTGTTTATACACCGCCCAGCGGTTTAATAAATCACTCGATATAAATCAACCAATTCGTTTATACACCGCCCAGCGTTTACTAATCACTCGATATAATAAAAACCCAATCGTGTTTACACACCGCCCAGTGTTAATAATCACTCGATATTAAAGTCAAACCCAATACGTGTTAATACACCGCCCGCGGTTACTGAATCACTCGAATAAATAAAACCAATCGTGTTTATACACCGCCAGCGTTTAATATCAACTCGATATAAATCAAACCCAATCGTTGTTTACCACACCGCCAGTGTTTAATAATTCACTCGATAAAAAAACCAATCGTGTAATTACACCGCCCGCGTTTTTATGCACTCGAATGAAAATTCAACCCAATCGTGTTACACACCGCCCAGCGTTTAATATTCACTCGAATTAAATTCAACCCAATCGTGTTTATACACCGCCCAGCGTTAATATTCACTCTATTAAATTCGAAACCCAATCGTGTTTACACACCGCCAGCGTTTTAATATCACTCGATATAAATAAAACCCAATGGTGTCTTACACACCGCCACGTTTAAAATCACTCGATATAAATCAAACCCAATCGGTTTATACACCGCCGCAGGCGTTAATAAGTCACTCGATATAAATCAAACCCAATCGTGTTTATACACCGCCAGCTTTTACTAAATCACTCGATATAAATAAAACCCATCGTGTTACCACACCGCCCAGTGTTTATAATCACTCGATATAAATCAAAAACCCAATCGTGTTATTACACCGCCCAGCTTTACTAATCACTCGATATAAATAAAACCCAATCGTGTTTATACACCGCCAGCGTTATAATATTCACTCGATATAAATAAACCCAATCGTGTTTTACACACCGCCAGGTTTAATAATCACTCGACTATAAATAAAAAACCCAATCAGTGTTATACACCGCCCACGTTTAATATTCACTCATATAAATCAAACCCATCGTGTTTTACACACCGCCCAGTGTCTTAATAATCACTCGATATAAAAAACCCAATCGTGTTAATACACCGCCAGCGTTTATTATGCACTGATATAATCAAACCCAATCGTGTTTACACACCGCCCAGCGTTTAATATTCACTCGATATACAATCAAACCCAATCGTTTTATACACCGCCCAGCGTTTAATATTCAACTCGATATAAATCAACCCAATCGTGATTTACACAGCGCCCAGGCGTCTTAATATCACTCGATATAAATTCAACCCCAATCTGTTTACACACCGCCAGACGTTAATAATCACTCTGATAAAAAAACCCAATCGTGGTTAATACCGCCCAGCGTTTATTATGCACTCGATATAAATCAACCCAATCGTGTTTATACACCGCCAGCCGTTAATTAAATCACTCGATATAAATCAACACCCAATCGTGTTTATACACGCCAAGCGTTTAATAATCACTCGATATAAATCAAACCCAATCGGTGGTTATACACCGCGTTTATAAAAAAAAATAGGATTTTTTAGGGGGAGGCGTCCAATTCATTGCCAGATTTCCACATTCTCGCTGGGGCGGTTTGGAAACGTAACCCCCGCGATAACGGGGGATGACTATACATCATAACATATGTTAAAATATAGAATGCGAGTGCTTCTGTAATGCAAGTAAATTAGAATGTGAGTATGTCTGTAAAGTATGCACATATAGAATTTGATATGTCTATAAAGTATGTACATTAGCACATATTATGTCCAAAAGTATGTACAATTAGAACGTAAGGTCTATAAAGTATGTACAATTAGAACGTAAGTGTCTATAAAGTATGTACAATTAGACGTGAGTGTTATAAAGTATGTTACAATTAGACCGTGAGTGTTTATAAGTATGTTACAATTAGAACGTGAGTACCTCAAAGGTAATGTAAAATTAGAATGTGAGCATCTATAAAGTATGTAAAATTAGGATGTGAGTACATCCATAAAAGAATGTAAAATTAGGATTGGAGTACATCCATAAAGTATGTAAAATTAGGATGTGAGTGTCTGTAAAGTATGTACAATTAGAATGTGAGTACATCGCTATTAAATATGTACAATTAGAATGTGAGTGTCTGTAAAGTATGGTACAATTAGAATATGAGTACATCTATAAAGTATGTAAAATTAGGATGTGGTACATCCATAAAGTATGTTAAAATTAGAATGTGAGTACATCTATAAAGTATGTAAAATTAGGATGTGAGTACATCCATAAAGTATGTAAAATTAGGATGTGAGTGTCTGTAAAGTATGTACAATTAGAATGTGGAGACATCTATAAAGTATGTACAAATTAGAATGTGGTGTTCTGTAAAGTATGTACCAATAGAATATGATGGTCTAAAAGTATGTACAATTAGCACATGATTATGTCCAAAAATATGTACAATTAGAACGTGATGTGTCTATAAAGTATGTACAATATAGAACGTGAGTACATCTATAAAGTATGTAAAATTAGGATGTGAGTACATCCATAAAGTATGTAAAATTAGAATGTGAGTTGCATCTTAAAGTCTGTAAAATTAGAATTGAGTACATCTATAAAGTATGTACAATTAGAATGTGAGTGTCTGTAAAGTATGTACAATTAGAATAGTGAGTGTCTATAAAGTATGTTACAATTAGAATGTGAGTACATCTATAAAGTATGTAAAATTAGAATGTGAGTACATCTATAAAGTATGTAAAATTAGAATGTGAGTGCACTATAAAGATGTAAAATTAGGAGTGAGTACATCACATAAAGTATGTACAATTAGAATGTGGAGTACATGTATAAAGTATGTACAATTAGAATGTGAAGTACATCTATAAAAGTATGTAAATTAGAATGTGAGTGCATCTATAAAGTATGTAAAATTAGGATGTGAGTACATCCATAAAGTATGTAAAATTAGAATGTGAGTGCATCTATAAAGTCTGTAAAATTAGAATGTGAGTACATCTATAAAGTATGTACAATTAGAATGTGAGTGTCTGTAAAGTATGTACAATTAGAATATGAGTGTCTATAAAGTATGTACAATTAGCACATGATTATGTCCAAAAAGTATGTACAATTAGAACGTGAGTGTCTATAAAGTATGTACAATTAGAACGTGAGTACCTCAATAAAGTATGTACAATTAGCATGTGAGTATGTCGATAAAGTATGTACAATTATAACGTGAGTACGTCTATAAAGTATGTACAATTAGAACGTGAATACATCTATAATGTATATACTATAAAACCACACAAAACAAGTTTGGATGAGGGTATGCAATGTTTGCTAATTCTCGTTGTAAAAATGTTTTTATCTCTTTCTTCCGGGCCAAATTCTGGGGTACCTATCCACAACCATGATCACTGCAACCATCCACATGATGATGGCTGATTACCTTCATCTAAACACACAACCAACACCTCCCCTTTCCCACATCCATCACCACCAGTATCTCCCAATCATCACTGCTCCTTTTCCCAAACCACCACCTCACCACTTCCCCCCAATCAATTTCTTCACCCAAAATTATTTAATAAATGAAATTTTATTTTCAAGAGTAAAAAAAATAAAAACCTTGAGTTGTATTTGGAAAGTGTTACCTTGAAGTTTGTGTTGGATCCAATTTTGTTGTTGTCCCAGGAAAATTCTTCATGTTTCACTCCAATTAACGCTGTTTTCGAGTAAACAAACCTGGATGATACAAAGACAGACACAAAGTTCATAATCTGAAGGTGTATTTTTAAAGGGTTCACCATGTACCTCTCTGCACTGTGTATTCACTTGCATACCAAGGAGAGGCATATCTTACATGGTTTGATATTAAATGAGTTTATTTTGATGACTTCACAATCAACCTGTGACAACATCAAAATGATAAGTGAGTACCTCTCCAAAGGGAGGGTCACTCAGCTTTGATTTGATTGAAATTGAAGGTCCTGCTGTTGCCAGTCACAGAACCACCAGACTCGGTGGTATTGGAAAGAGCATGTGCTGAGTCTGGAGGTTGGCGGATCAAAACCCAGTTGAGTCGTAGCTTGTTGTTTCCTCCTCTTTCCAATATAAGGGGTGAGGTCCGATGGCCCCAAGCTTCTGCCCTGCCTTGACCAAAATACTCCTTCACCTCCCTCTGTCCTCAGCAACTCAGTCAACATAACAGAGTCTTCAAAAAAAGGTACGTGCTGATTCCTTGCTTGACGTTCAGCAGTTGAAAAATGATAAGCTCAGCAGTTGAGCATGGACAAACATCCACAGGTCGGCAAACATTGCACAGGCTTGATGGCCTCATGACCTCCTCCATCATGGAATTTCCTTGTCAGGGAATTTATATTCTGTAACAGATTATAAAAATCGAGAAGTAATGCTATTTTCAGGGGTTAACACAATTTTTTTTTTCAGATGGTTCTGCAATGAGTACCAGCGCCTCTCAGCTTTGTTTGTATCTTACTCCTCTGGAAGCGTGAGTGCTCTCTCAGAACGCTCCAGACAAGACACTCGCAAGCCGCTCTTTTTTCTTTCCGGACAATCCTGAACCTCCGATCCTTCCTTTTCACTCGCGTGTTCTCCTTAGATATATTTGTTTTTTAATCTTATAAGTTATAAACATTAAACTTACGATAGAACGTAAATTATGTTGTTATGATTTATAGACTTAATTTTGTAAATGTAAATTTTGAAATCACAGAATATCAATTAACAGAATAATCATGGAAGAATCTTACCTCGAGGCTCGATGAACTGAGAAAACATTCCATCAAATAGCCTCTGTTGTGGAAGTTACACTTTTGACCTTTCTTCACATCTTAGAAGTACGAATTCATTTATTTTACCGCACATGAGTACCTGCGTACCAGTTATGTGAACCCGTGGCAAAATAACCAAAAGGCAGTTTACTGGTACACAGTGGCCTTTTTCAACTCATGATGTAGGATCAGTAACATTTAGAAGTGCACGCTCACAGATGGAATTGCCAGCTTAAAGTTGTCTTCAGAAAAATGGTAGATGAGTTAATGATTTGGGATCCTGTCTGGTCACCTCAGACTTCATTGTATTTTATCTCTGATGTGCCTGTTTAACCAAATTGAATTAGTTACACTAATTATACATTGATATGGATAAACCGAATGTTGCTATCTCAGGGGGTAAACAAAACCCACAATTTATCAAAACAACATTTTCAGTTTCTCACCACCTCACCGAGCTCTGAAGGTCGTGCTTTTCCAAGCTGCACTGGAACGGAGAACATCAGCCGTTATCAAAGGTCGGGGCCAAAGATGCAAAAAGCGGAAGTTTGAGTTGATCATCTAAGGAAGAGAGAAGGAGGTGTTGGATGGAAAATGGAGGCAAGATGAATGTGGAGGCAGACAATGAGTAAGATGAAAGTGAAATGAAAAATGAAAGAAAAAGGTTCCTCCTCTAAACCGGAGGCTCCCTCCTCCAAAACATGGTGGTGCCTTGTCACGTCTGTCTCTCGAATATACTCCCCCTCCACCTTGTGGACGTTGTGAAACCCCCTCTTTGTGAAACTGTCAAGATCCAGAATTACTGCTCACCTCCACTCATTTACTTCTCTTTTTTCCCACGTGTGGAACCAACT
>JAXMNL010000049.1:203253-221660 GCA_035128595.1 Eptatretus atami | reverse complement strand
GTCGCAGCAGGTTTCCTCTCAACGCTCTCCGTAATCTCCTCTTTGGTACTCCTCCAGTGGCTCCTCTTGATGCGCTTCCTTCCCTGTACCATCCTCGTCCTCTGCGCCCGGTTCTTCGCCTCGAGCGGTTTTTTCAATTTACTGTTGCTGTAAAAAGTTGAATGTGCCATCGGTGGCACGTTCTGATGAATACACGGTTTTCTTACGTGTTTTAATTTATGTCCTTACTTCCTGTTCAACTCAAAAGGTTTGAATGTCCATCCGGTTGGACATTTCATGGACTACACCGTTTACGGTAATTTATTTTTCCTTACTTTCCTGTTCAAAGTTGAAAACGTCACATACTGGTGGCACGATTTCCAGGATACGGTGTCCGTTGTACGTTTGATTTATTTTCTCATTTACTTGCTGTTTAAAAAGTCTGAAGTCCATCTGGTGGTATAAGACGATTTTATGAACTAACACTCGCGTTTATTTGGATTGTAATTATTTCATTCATTTACTTCTGTATTAATTTAAATAGTTTTGATATGTTGATCCATACACTTTTGGATTCGGTGGACGATTTGGGATTGGAACTACGAACGTGTTACTGGTGTAAAATTTATTTTGTCTCCTTTACTTTCCGTTCAAAGTTTGGAGAAATGGTCATCGGTGGACAATTTCAGGAACTACACCGTTTAGTATGTAGGATTTATTTTCTCTTACTTTCTGTTGCACAGATGTTGAAACGTTCCACATGGTGGACGATTTCTATGGAACTACTCACTGTTTACGTGTCGATTTATTCTTTCTCATTTACTTTGCTGAAAAAAAAAGTTTTGGAAAAACGCCATCTGGTTGTGAGATTTATGAATACACCGTTTACGTGTGAATTTATTTTCAGTTACTTTTGACTGATTAAAAGTGAACATTGTCATCCGGTGGACGATGTTTATGAATACACCGTTTACGGTGTAATTGTATTTTCTCCTACTTTCCTCGTTCCAAGTTGAATGTCATCGGTGGAAATTTTCTGAATTACCGTTCGTGTAGTTATTTTCTATTTACTTTCTGTTCAAAGTTGAAACGTCCATCTGTGGTCGACGATTTTATAACTACACCGTTTACGTGTGATTTATTTCTTCATTTACTTGCGTGTTTTAAAAGTTGAAATGTCCATCCGGTGGACGATCTTCAAGAACTACACCGTTTACGTTAATTTATTTTCTCAATTTACTTGCGCCAAAAAAACTTGCAAATGTGCCATCCGGTGCACGCATTTCAGGAACTACCACGTGTTACGTGGTAATTTATTTCTCAATTATTTTGCTGAAAAGTTGAAATGTCCATCTTGGTGACGGATTTTTATTGACTACACGTTTACGGTGTTTATTTTTCTCTTTACTTTTGCTGTCACAAATTGAAATTGTCCTCCGGTGGACGATTTCTTTATGAACTACACGTTTACGGCGGTGATTTTTTACGCATTTACTTTGCTGTAAACGTTGAAAGTGTCCATCGTCGGTGGACAATTTTTATGGAATTACACCGTTTACGTTTGGATTTGATTTTCTCATTTTACTTTGCTGTAAAATTGGGAAACGGTGCACTTGGTGGACGAGTTTCAGGATTACCACCGTTACGCGTGATTTATTCTCAGTTTACTTGTCTCGCTCGTGTAAAAAGTTGAACGTCATCCCGGGTGGCGATTCATGACATGCTGTCCTGACCCGTTCTTGACGCGGCTTGTCGTTTACGGTAACTTTTTTCTCATTTACTGTTGTCTCTGTTCCTGACAAAGAAGTTGAAATGGTCCCATTCTGGTGGACGAATTTTTATGCTACACCGGTTTACGGTGTGATTTATTTTCTCATTTCTTTCTGCCTGTAAAAGTTGAAACGTGCCAATCTGGTGGACGATTTCAGGAATTTTACCCGTTTACGTGTTGATTTATTTGCTCATTTACTTTGCTGTAAAAGTGAATGTCCATCTGGTGGACGATGTTGAACTACACCGTTACGTGCGTGATTATTTTTTCATTTACTTTGCTATCAAAAAGTTGAAACTGCCATCTGGTTGGGCCGATTTTATGAAACTACACCGTTACGTGTGATTTTATTTTTCTCCTTTACTTTGTGTAAAAAGTTGAAACGTTGCCATCCTGGTGGCACATTTCAAGTGGAACTGTACACCGTTTACGTGTGATTTATTTTCTTCAGTTTACTTTGCTGTAAAAAGTTTGAAAGTCCAGCTGGTGGACGACTTTTATGAACTACACCGTTTACGCTGTCGATTTTATCATTTACTTGCTGTAAAAAGTGTGAAATCGTCCATCTGGTGGACGGATTTTTATGAACTACACGTTTAGTTGATATTATTTTCTCTTTACTTTGCGTACAAAGTTTGAAGATGTCCATCCGGTGGCGATTTTATGAACTACACCGTTTAACGTGGTGATTTATTTCTGGTCATTTACTTTGCTGTACAAAAGTTGAAAAGTCATCCGGGTGGGACGATTTCATGAACTACACTCGGTTTACGTCGGTGATTATTTATCATTACTTTGCTTGTAAAAAGTTTAACGTCCGAATCCTGGTGGACATTGAACAACACCGTGTTACGTGTAATTTATTTTCTCATTTACTTTGCTGTTTAAAAGTTGAAACGTCCATCTGGTGGACGATTTATTGAACTACACCGTTTTACGTGCTGATTTATTTTCTCCTTTACCTTGCGGTGTACAACAGTTGAAATGTCCATCCGGTGGAACGATTTTATAGAACTACACCGGTTTACGTGGTGAATTTATTTTCCAGTTTGAACTTTGCTGTACAAAGTTGAAATGTCCATCACGCGGTGGACGATTCATGAACGTTGACACCGTTTTTTACGTGTTGATTTATTTTATCATTTACTTTGCTGTCAAAAGTTGAAACGTCATCGGTGACAATTTTATGAATTACACCGTTTACGTGATTTATTTTCTCATACTTGGACTGTCTTTTTAAAAAGTTGAAAGTGCCATCGGGTGGACGATTTCGGGTAATGACACCGTTACGTGCGTGAATTTATTTTCATCATTTACTTTGCTGTAAAAGTTTGTTGAAACCGTCCGATCCGGTGGACGATTTCAGGAACTTTACACCGATTTACTGTAATTTATTTTCTCATTTACTTTGCTGTAAAAAGTTGAAATGTCCATGCTGGTGCGACGGATTTTATGACTTTACACCGTTACGTGTTGATTTATTTTCTCAAATTGACTTTGCTGTTAAAAAGTTTGAAACCGTGCTCTGGTGGAACAAAAGAAAAAAAAAAAAAAATAATAAAAAAATAAAAACAAAAAAATAAAAATACAAAAAAAAAACAAAAGAAATAAATATAAAAAAAAAAAGTAAAAGTGAACTATTATTTTCTCAAAATTTAACTTTGTGATAAAAAATGACAAAAAAATGAATAAAAAAAAAAAGATTTAAAGAAAAATAAGTCACAAAATAACGTGAAAAATAAGTAAAGAGAACAGAATAATAAGATAATGACATACAAAAAAACAGAATATATAACCAGAAATAAAAAAAGATAGATATATAAAAAATTTATAAATACAATATAATTAACAATATAAAAATAAGAAAAAAACATAATAAAAAAAAAAAAAAAAAAGTAATAAAATAGAAAAAATAAGAAAAAAAAGAAAACAAAAAATAAAACAATGAAAAAAAAAAAAATAAAAGAATAAGAGAGAAAAAAAACGAAAAATAAAAAAATAACAAAAAAATTAAAAAAAAAATAAAGAAACAAAAATAACAACAAGATAAAAAGTGAAAATAAATATAATTAATCACGTAAAAAAATTTAAACAAATATATACATAGATAAAAAAAGTATAAAAAAAAAAAAAACAGTACAAATACAAAAAATAGGATAGAAAAGACAGAATAAATAATCAGGAAAAGAAGATAATAAAACACTAACGAATATTAACAGATAAGTGATATATATATTTTACTACAATTATACCTATTGACATAAAAAATGAATGAAAAAGTATGAAACGTCCAAATCTGAGTGGACAGAAATTTATTAGGAACTAACAAAAAAAAACAGAAAAAATAAATACGTGATGATATTTATTAAATAAAATATACAATTTATAACTTTACTGTAAAAAGTATATCTGAACGTACACGATCTAGAAGTAGGAACGATTTATATGAAAACCTCACCACCGTCTTACGTGTGATTTATTTTCCTCCTTTCACTTTGCTGCTTACAACAGTCGAAACATTGTTCCATCCGAGTGGACATTTTATGAACTACACCGTTTAGTGTGATTTAATTTCTCCTTTACTTTTGCTGCTACAAAGGTGAAATGTCCAATGCCGGGTGGACGACTTTCATGAACGTAAACAACCGTTTTACGTGTGATTATATTTATCATTTCTTGCTGTAAAAGTTTGGATAACGTCCATCTGGTGGACGTTGTATGAACAACACCGTTTACGTGTAATTTATTCTGTCTTATTTTACTTTTGTGTAAAAGTCTGAAATGTCCATCGCGTAGGACGATTTGTATGACTACACTGGTACGGTATTTATTTTTCCATTTCTTGCTGTAAAAGTTGAATGTCCATCTGGGTGGAGTGGATGGACGATTTAAGAACTACACCGTTTACGTGTTGATTTATTTTCTCCTACTTTGCTGTGACAAAGTTGAAATGTCCATCCGGTGCGACGATTTTTTATGAACTACACCGTTAGTTAATTTATGTTCTTCCTCATGTTTACGTTTGGCTGTAAAAAGGTGTGTGAGGAACTGTCGTGGTCTCATCTGGGTTGGGGGGTGGGACGATATGTTCAGAAATTATCACCGGTTACGTGTTTAATTGATTTTCGATGGTTATGACTTTTGCTGTTCTCGAAGAAGTTGAATGTCCAATGTCGGTGGACGGGATTTTATGGAACGTATCACCTGGGTGGACGGTGGGTGATCTTGTATGTTCTCATTTACTGTTTCACTTGTTGCAAAGTTGAGAAGTGTCATTCGGTGGGTACGATTTTGATGAAGACTACGATCGTTTGGACGTGTGATGTTACTTTTCTCCGTTTACTTTGGCGGGTAGCAAGGTTGGAAATGGTCCACTCCGTGTGGGCGATTTTATGAAGCTGATCACGAACCGTTTACGTGTGGGAGGTTTATCTCCTTTACTTTGCTGTACAAAGTTTGAAATTGCATCCTGGATGGACGGATTTTATGACACTTACGACCGTTGTTACGTGTAAGTTGTATTTTCTGTCATTACTTGCTGTAAAAGAGGGAAGTGTCGATATCTGGTGGCGTATTTTTCAAGGGACTATCGTCGCTCCGGGTTTACGTGTATTGTATCTTGGCCTCATGTCTTGTGACTTTGCTGTAGTTCAAAGTACTGGAAATGTCCCGATCTGGTGGGGGGGGACGGTGTTTATGGGATCTACAGGTTGAGTAGTGGGATTTATTTCTTGCACTTAACTTTACTGTTCAAAGTTGTAAGATGTCCCAGTCCGGTCGGACGCATTTATGAACATACCACGTTAGCGCTGATGATTGATCCTGCTCTCGTTCGTTTCTGTGCTTCAAAGTCTGGAATATCCATTGTCTGGTGGGACGGATGTCTTATCGAACCAACGTTTACGTTGATTACTTTTCTCCTTCACTCATTGTTGCACACACTGTTGAAATCGTCCATCTGGAGTGGACGCATACTGATGTTCGGACTTACACCGTTTAGTGTGTTTATTCTTCTCATTTACGTTTCTCTGCACAAAGTTAATTCCAGAGTTCTGGTGGTGGACGATGTCTGTAGATACTACTACCGCGGGTTGACCGTCGTGAATTTATTTTCCATACTTTCCTGCTATCAGAAGTTCTGAAAGGGTGTGTCCCGGATTCCGGATCTGAACGATCTTGGCTCATGAACTTACCACCCCCGCCTCTCCTCGGGATCATTTTGGGCTCCTGTTTACTTTTGGTGATTGGCGACCAATAGTATGAAGTCCATACTTCCTCGTGGGACTGGATGTATTGATGGAGCACTACTACGCTTGACGTCTGGATTTCATCGCGGTTCTCTTTCTTATGTTGGCATAAGGAGTTGATACAGATGTCGCCTATCGGCTGGGACGATCTTTAGTGAAACGTGACCCCGTTTACGTTGCAATTTATTTTCTGCATTTCACTTTGCGTGTACAAAACGCTTGACAATGTCCGCACGTGGCCGGAGGTACGATTTTTCATGACGACTACCACCGTGATTTACGTGTAAATTATTTCTCTTCACCTTTATGTTGTTCAAAGTAGTAAGTGGTCCGATTGGCTCGTGTCGCGACGTGCATTTTATACTGTGAGTACCATACACCGTCTTACCGCTGTCTGAATTTATTCTTCTTCCTTTACTTTGTTGCACAAAGGTGAAATGTCCATTCGTGGGACCGACTTATGTATTGGAGAAAGATTAGAATGGAGATACATCAGTTTTTACTCGATAAGTGTGTTAAATTGGTGGAAGGAGTTGTTATTTTCTTACACCCTAGAAGTATGGTCTATAATGAAATGTTGAGCATATCTATTTTAAGTATTTGAAATAATGAGAGGTTCGCCAGATCGTCCTGGTGTAAGTGCACGGAGTAGGTCATAGTAACTGATCCAAGAAAGCTTTGTAACCAATCTGTTTAATTGTAGTGCAGTAACTGTATTCAGTTTTAATGCGATTTCCATTATTAGACGATATTGTTGGACGTGGATTGGCATAAGTATGGACGGATTAGCACTATTAGTCGGTTCTGTAAAGATAATGTACAATGTGATATTGTAAAGGTGGTACCATCGGTGGGTGAGACGCTGTACGACTTTTAGGTTTTAGATTTTTGTGTGGAATACGTGAGCTGAGTACTCGGCTTATCATATCGGAGCAAGTGATTTTGACATAACTATCTTTTATGATGTTCTCCTTTTATATAGTGTGTTGCGAAGGTAAAGTGTGTACACTTGAGACGGTGGATGTAGAGTCTACTAAGTTCACTGTACAGATGTAGATAGCGAGTGGGTCGGATGGGGAATTGTTGATGAGATACCTAATTACGAGCACGCTTTACTTGTGAATAGTTTTCATAGTTATTCTGTATGATTTGACATTTAATATTATTTCGAAGTGGGCCAGTAATATTAGTTAAATAAGTTCGCATGTGCCGGTGGGGACGATTTTTATAAAACAATATTCAGACTGCGACTCAATTTAAAGTATAGTTTACCGATGTTATTAATGTGGGAGTACTTGCTCTGTCTTAAAGAGGTACAATTGAGACGGAGATGTATGGGCCAGGACTGATTGTATCAAACTCGCAAGGTGTTTAGTAATAGAAACCGAAGGATGGATGCACATTTGTGTGAGGATGTCTGCGTTTGTTAGTGAGAGGAAACTGTACACTAAGCACCGTTTACGGGGTATTGGAGATTTTTAGTGTCTTTAATTATAGGTTATCACTCTATTAGTCACTTTGGAAGTGTAGTCATACGTGCTATAGTAGAAGATTATTGTACGAGTTACTTATGCAGTGTAGTGGACGTGATTGTTCGATATAGAGTATGAACATACACCGTTTATTACCGGGTGATGTACATGAGATATAATGTAGTTGGGACTCCAAGTGTTACTTTTAGGTTAAGGGAGTACGATGTTTATTACAAAAGGAAGAATGTGTCCACATAGAGAGACCTTTTTGAACGGTCAAGAACTCTCTCGTATTAGTGATGGACATGGAGGTGTGGGTATGTTCGAGTAAGCAGTTATCACGTAAAGATTATTTGTGGTTTTAGATACGGGTGTGTGGTAATTTCATTATTATAGGGGTGGTATTGTCTGTTCGCTTGATTGAAGGGTTTGTTAGCTGTAAGTTACATTGCTAAAGGACCAGATAGAGTGGTGAAGATAATAGCTGATAGTCTCTAATATACTACGTAGCAGACGTGGACGTTGGAGGTCATTAGAGGATGTTAGGGGACATATTAGAGTGGATGACGAGTTTTACACTTCGTGTTTACGAATATTGATTGTGGTCTAATGGTTTTAACGTTGCCATGACGTCTCTATGTCTAAGTGAGTTATAATAGTTGAAGATTATTCAATCGTAGATCTCGTACAGTAGTCTATGTTTATTGTTTGTATCAGAACCGGTTGAAGTCTTCTCAGAAATATAACATATGATTGAAGTGGTATTATGATATATATGGGTGTTTGTCGTGCTCAGTTCCGTGTGAGATTTGTAAATTATGAAAGTTGAGAGAGGTGTTGTCCAGTGCCGGTTGGTGGGACGAGTTGTGATGCGACACGACACCAGGTTTTACGTGTGATTTATTTTCTCGGGATTAACTGGTTTGCTCTGGTGTTGTGGGGCGGCGGCGGGGTGTTCTGTAAAATCACAAGTCTGTGATATCTCTCAACTGCAAGTGTCCTCATTACTGGTGTGTGGCGCTATGGTGGTATATCTTGTCATATGGCTCCGAAAACAGGAGAATCATCACTATACACACACGTCTCTTATCTGTCCTCAGCCGACGTATCCACTCATACCCATTAGTAGCTTCTCCCGATCTCTCTACGTGACTCCTTATTCTGTGCTAGACTGCAGCTTTCTAATCTCGCTTCACATCTTCTAACAAAGTTGTGAGAAATTGTCGCCTATTATCCGAGTCCAGAGTATTGATTAAAACACTTCGATTCTTATATACTCATTCTCCCACTATGTCCATGACTGTGCAAGTCATAGCTAAACAAGACCAGAATAAGTTGTCCGTCTTGTGGTAAGTGCAGGATAGAGTGGGACTGCACCATTCGGTGGATCCCAGATGTGTTGTTCGATAGATTAGACGCCACGAGTTTAAAAATATAAGTAGAGAATACAGCTTTCGAGTGAGTTATGTTGTTCTTGCTGTATAAACCGTAGGTATTCCCGAGCTCATATATTAACGGATCAACAACTATATGTTTGGTTAATGGTGTAGGTAGGAGAGTTTTTGAAGTAGGAGACTTCCGGTTACATGGGCCGTCCTTTACACCATGGTATTCACTTAGCCGATACAAGTTGACAAGGACATCTTACTACTGATTTTGTTTTTCCTCAATGTATAAAGTTGCTATATTGGCGCATTTCAACAATCAACTTTTGGACTCCTTACCTATTACATAATGTCTCAATTGACATGACCCCCTCTCCAATAATGATGTCATCACTGATTGAATTGACAAGTAATCGATTCTCTAAACGTTTATTGTCTTTGCATTTATAACCTCACCTCATAGATTCCGTGTTAATGTGCCTCAATATTTAATCCGCTGATTCTTGATACCAATTCTACGCCTCTTGAAGTCTCCGATTTCTCAATTCACGTCTCATGTATAGTTGAGTCTTAGATTGTGTTTTCTTATCTTGCATATATAAGTGAGTCGAATGTCCCAAGCTTTTGCCTGCTCTAGACCACATACTCTCACTCCTCTTCCTCAGCTCAACTCAGTTCAACATAACAGAGTCTTTTTCAAAAAAAGATGCCTGATTCCTGTTGACGTTCAGCATAGTTGAAAATAGTAAAGCATGGTACAACAACCATAGGTTTGCAAACAATGAAGCTTGAGGCCTCTTAGACCTCCTCCATAATGAATTCCTTGTCGAGGAATTTATATTCGAATGAGTAATTTATTAACATAATTCGAAAAGTAATGCTATTTCATTAACACAATAGGTTGCAGAATTCGTTTCTCCAATGTTTCCTAAGTCCACCCCTCAGGTTTGTAGTATCTTACATCCTCTGAAGTGTAGTGGCTCTTCTCGAACGCCCAAACAAGACATCGCATTAGATCCGCCTCTTTTTTTGTTCAGGAGATCTGAATCCTCCTATCCGTCCTTTCTCACTCGCTGCGTTCTCCTTTTCATTATATTTGTTTTTTAATTCATAAGTTATAAAGACTTACAGATTAGAACATAACTTATGTTTTTGTGATTTATAGTCTTTAATTTTGTAAAAGGTGTAATTTTTTAATATTAGCAGTAAATCAATTATCACATAATCATGAAAGTCTTACTCGAGGTGCACTTTTAAACTGAGAACATTCACGCAAAAGACAACTCTGCTGTTGAGTACCACTGTTCGACCTTTTTTTTAACATTTTTTAAGTATCAAATAGTTATGATTACACATTTTGCGTGTTTTAGGTAGCTTGGTTTGTATTCATATTGATTTAACCTGTTGTCAGTTGAATAAAGCAAATAAGCCAGTTACTGGCTCCACTAGTTGCTCTGTTGTCTTAAACCATGAGGGTTAGGGGATCGGATAACATTAGAAGGTGCGACGCTCACAGTGAGAATTCCAGCTTTTAAATTGGTTTTCTCAAATTTTGGTGAGATAGGTTAGATTGGATTTGGGATGGCTATTGGTCACCTCTGTACTTCGTGTGTGTTATCTCTGTTAATGGTGCCTTGTTAACAAATGGAGATGAGGTTTACAGCTGCAGATTATTACATTGATATGGGAAACCAGAACGTTGCTATCTAGTGGTGTAATTACTGCGAAAAACCACAACGTATTACAAAACAACTTCTTCAATTTCTCACCACCGGCTCACGACGAGCTCGGCCTGCAAGAGTCGTCTCTCTGTGTCTCAGATCGTGCACTGAACGAGGAGGATGACATCAGCTGTTATTCATAGATCAATAGTGTCACGGCACTGACAAATATAAACGGTGAGCAACGTGAGCTTGTATCGTAGCTGAAGAGTGATGAAGGGCGATGACTGATGTGTGAGTATGGAAAATTCGAGGCGTATTCGCGGCATGCTGATGAATGTGGAGCTACTGTGCGCAGGAGAGTGAGTACATTTGAGAGAGTGGAAATGGGTGACAAAATGAAAGAAAAAGGCTGTGCGCATACCTCTCCTAAATCCGGGTTCGTCCTCTCTCCAAAATACTGATGAGTTGGGTGGCTTGTCAAGTGAATTGTGATAGGTAGTCAGACGAATTATGACTCCTCAGCTCTACGCCTTGTGGTGAACCCGTATCGTGAAGTGCGTGTTTCGAAGGATAGGCTGAATTATCGGGGTTCACCTCCACTCATATTACTTCTTGTGTGACTACCACAGAGAATAGTAGTGTCATTCGAGGCATAACTCTAACTATAATCATATTTAGACATTAATTGTTGATCCTTATTCTTTTCCGCTCACGTTTCCGTAAAGCAAGGCTAAGTTGTTATACCTCCTAAGCATGGCTAAATTGTGTACATCCTTGTCTTATCCGACCATCCATGATTGTATTATTGCCAGTCGATTCCTGTTATGCTCGTCCTCCGACACCTTAATGTGACCCTGTTATTATGTGTTTATTTTTTGATTTGAACTTCATTCGCTTGTTGCTAGTTCGAGCTCATTGGTGTCGTGACTCGTTGCATCGCAGTGGACGCGACCAGTTCAGGAAGCGCATGCGATCGCAGGTTCGGTCAGCCCTTGGTATTCGTCGCAAGAGGGCATGAAGAGACCCCTCTCTGTCAGAAGAGGGCAGTATAGGCAATCGAGATTAGTAAAGTGGTCCATGGAGTTGGTAGAGAAGGTAGAGAGAGGACATGGAGATTGAAGCGAGAATGTCCTAGCAATGACGATCAATTGTGTCATGTAAATGAGGTCAATGTTTTGAAGAGAGATACCCACATTGGACGAGTCGTGAGAGGGATGGTAGCAGATAATGGACGAGTTAGAAGAAGAGATAGAAGCTTAGAGTAAAGGTGTGAGACGAGAGAAGAGCAATCGTCATCTGTGATTGACTCACGTACTGCGAGTGACGAGTATGAAGAGTGAGTAGACAAGTTGGGAGGAGAAGATAGAGACATTGAGGGCGTATTTTTCATCATGTGAGATCGCAAATATAGCGGTTTGTGTTCTACTTGTAGAATTCCTCAGAGCAGGTGCTACAGGATGGGTCATCTGCATACTCTCGAATGGCCAGGCACCAAGCGCAATACGACGACCATTTTGAAGGTCTATGCAATGGGCATGGCGTTCTGTCCGGAAAGCGAACAGTGTTTCAGCTTGATTAAACCATATGCCGGATATATATGGTGGATTCTGAAGGTTATTTCCTTAAGAAGGGTCATTTTCAAATCAATAATGTTATCCAGGTGACCCAGAGTATTCTCTCATGATGTAACGAGGATGTTGCAACTCAGTAGGGCCATGTCTCTTGCGTGATGCGCAATCTTCGTATGTCTGATTAGATTGTGAGACAAAGCACTTGGCTTCCCGGCAGCCTAGCGGTGTAGCAGACCGTTTGTATTCTGGTTGGCTCCGGAGCCCCTGCTATCAGGGTCACGCGGATTGCGAAAGGATATTATGTTGTCGTGGATTGAGCTTGATGAGCAAGTAACCTGGAATATATTTAAGCGCTCTATACGACACCCTACAGGATTAGTGTAGTTTTCTTTAGCAGTCGCGTGAATTGGACGCGAGAGTGGTGGAATGCACTACACTCTCTCTGACAGCTCGTAAACAACCATCACTGAGAATAACCGAAGCATGTGACACAATAGTGTCCTAATCAATGAGAACGGCGGAGTGACAGATGTTGCACTTGCCTTGTTCGCACATCACCATCGGCACCTCACCCCGTACTGGTCAAAGCAGTCCACTCCGAAGATCCGACACACTATTAGCATGGGTGTATCAAGTACTTATGCCGAAGATCCCTTTCATGCTCCCCCAACGCGTTAAAAGCAAGACAAGTGATGAGCGTTATTTGGAGGTAGAGTATGGAAGGTGTACCATGATGGGAGGACTTCATAGTCATCCCAATGTGTTCACCCGTGTATTTCATTCAGCCTCTCTTCGTGGGCGAGTTTGACAGATGATCTGTCCCGTCTCTTTCAGCCCTCCTTCGGTTCGCAATGGCGCGCTCTGCTCCACACGAGGTAGTGCATGATGCTATGTCTTGGCTGTCGTGTCTCTGCTATCCTATTAGTTACTCGAATTCTAGAGTCTTCTTTTTTCATAATCTAGATATACTGCTGAATCCCTACTTTGTCAAAACTCGTGGTCTGATATCCTTGTTTCGTTACACACTCAATGTCAGTGATGGAGTCATATTCGTGGCTTTGCGTTTCAGCTGCAATGAGCGGACTAGGCTGCGCTCGAGCCTGCAGGCTAGAAGAATGAATAACTTAAAGATAACGGAATCCTAAGACGATGACTAAATGAAATCCTTACTCTCTCAGTGCTTGATCGAGTACACCAAAATAAACTTAAATCCAATAATAGGGATAACTATTTTTATGCTATGACAAGATCCCAACACCCCGCCAAAAAATTAACTCGACCTATATATATATGATGTATTGTGGAGATGGTCGAAAGAGGGGAAAGGGAGGGAGAGTGGGAGAGGGGACATCAAGAAAGCTGTATTGAAGGGACGGGCGAGAAGGGGCCGTGAATAGAGACCTTGAAGGTTGGATGAAGTGATGTTCGTAAAAAGACGTAAGTGTTATGTGTCTCAATGATAAGCAATGGAGTCTTTTAAGGTATCACTCAGCAGTTAAGGATATACTCTCAAGAGCCGTTCATGAAAGGAAAGCAACACGTGAAACATAGCGTTTCCTACTCGTCAGCAGATTATCGTCCCCTGGGTTCCCGACGAGAAAGATGCAGGGTTTTTTGCAGTGACCCCTGGTCATTAGATCTCCTGATTCCTCGTCCGGCCAACTGGGAGACACCACATAAGAGAAGACGCGAGTCTCAGAGAACAAGCAGCACTTTTATACGTAACGTGTCGATGAGGGGGGCGGCGGAGCGGCGGTCACTGTGACGGTTTATGCGGAAGAGAATGCCATTCAAGGAGCAGTAAAGAGTGGTAGTTACGCTGAAGGAGATCGCATATGTCCTCGCTCGCTGATAACTCTGGCGGACGCCGCGCCGAAGGACTCGTCCTATGCCGGTATGTGTTTGCACCGTTCTCTTAGGGCACGCCAGGCTCTCTGTAAAGATTTAATTGACAAAAGGGTCAAATTGATAAAATTATGAGCACTGCACACACACACACACACACACACACAACACAACAACACACACACACACACACACCAAACGACACACACACACCACACAGGCACACTACACACCTTGCCAAAAACCGGCTTCCCTGTCCTCCATCATCGCCGCCAGTCGCCACTGCCCATCTTCGCCGATGCCATATTGTTCCTCGCATAGGTCTCCATAGATAGTTTTGGGCTGTGTGATGGTGAGGGAGAGGAGAATGTCAATACTGCTGCTTATTCTAATATCAGTCGCATCATTTACCCATATGTCTTTTATTTTTCTCAACGTTACGTTCTTTGTTTGTACTCTTCCATTAATCCTTGCATCCGTCATGACCTGTGACTTACATCGTAATAGACTTGCATAGGGTCTCTTGGTTGATGTTCATTATCTTAGTAATTGCATTTGAAAAGTACAAAGCTACATGTGTTTGAGGTTACTCCGGAGGTTTCAACATAGTCTGAAGACTTTGTTGATTTCTTGAACTCTTTTCGTACCACACTTTGCTTTTCAATGATTGCTATAGCGGATTAATGTGTCGTGTTTTTCGTAGCACTACCTCTGAATAATCTGTTTTGATGCTCGTATTTCCAATCGTCTCGGTCTGATCTTTTCCATGGTATATGGCTCGTGACATGCTATCACCACAGGGCGTTAAGTATTTTTATTTAAGTCTAGTACGCGCGATAGAATAATGTGTATCCCTATATGCTCTTGATGTTCAGTTTTGTGCGCTCTGCACAATACATCTGGACTCATGTCTCGCGTCAGCCGACACGACGCGGAGATTAATGCATTCTTCTAGTAATTGTGTAACTTCTTCGCTCGCGGAGACACGTAGACGGCCCAGATTGGCCTACGAGCCACATCTCGTCGTTCACATACTTGCAATCGCGCTCTGCGTAGACCAATATCTTGAGGCTTGCGTCGTTACCCTCGCCCAGCCGTAAATATCTGGCCCAGTGCCACCTAACTTCTCTCTGACGTTCAATGCGCTTGGGCTCTGGCACCCGACTAAGATCGGGTAGTTGTGCCGATTTCTCTGTGTCGTTGGTGGAGCCTCAGGAGAGCCGACTCTGGTGTTCTGTTCAGAAGGACCGAGTGTTCCCCTGACCGGCTCATTCCTTTCGCCCTTCCACCGAATCGCGCTGAAATCTATTCTCTCTGTTTACTCACTTTTTGTTCGTTTTCATCATCATTCACAAGTGTCATGATATGAGTAAGCAAAATTAGATTGCTTACAACTACCGACCCATTGTCTGTGTGCGGGTTCAGGTGAGGTGATGGTCTTACGATCTCTATAACTGCTCTTGACCAACTGAATACAAATAACAAGACTGGATCTCTCAGTCGACGGGTCCGCCTGGTTCGCTTAAGTCGGCGGAGCGGCACAAGTCTTCGCTAATTTTCGAACACTTATTCCTTGCAGTAATTTCTAACTCACTGATTTCTTTTCTATGGTGACTGCCACTGTGAGCTTGCAGAATTATACTGTCAACATAATCATCTCTTAGTTTGCCTAGTATTGAAAAGGTAAATAATCATCATTGTCTTAAATCTACCGATTTCCTCATTTTATCGACCTGTAAGCTATATTTTTTTATAGTGCATCCAGCTTTTACATGTACGGATGTACTTGTCTCCGTGCCTTCTGCACTCCCTCCTGTCTGGCTTTAATTTAAACTATTTCGTTTGTGACGGAGGTGTATAATGCAACATAATATTCCCCACGACAGACTTGCACGACAAGATAGACTGTCTAGCAACCTCATCAACCAGGCCAGCTGAAGCTAGCTCCCCATCATGACCAAACTAGTGCAACTAAATTCTCCAATTGCTCTCTGCCCGATATCCCCCAAGACGCACGCGTGCCAGCTCCTTTCAAGGCATATTATAGCTATATATATCGGAAAAAAATGTTTGTAGTACGCACAATCATTGTGGATTTACCACATCTGAGGTTTTGGACTTGTGGTACCACGTTAATAAATAGTTCCTGTGGATCAAAATTACTTCCTTTGGTGGATGACAGTGGATTATTTGTGGTATTTGCAAAATGCACTGATCGAGTGTGAAGGCACAGCTGCGCTCTTCAACGCTTCCATATTGATGTCCCACTTGCAGCCGGGTTCGTATGCATATAATATGGGTAGACAGATATATAATGATAATTCCACTTTCTAGCTCCAACATATATATCTTCCCGCCCATCAAGTGGTGCAGAGTGACTGCCATGACGTGCTGACTCACAATTGTGACTCGGATGTTACTGAGTCCCCTTGTAGATCGGCCACCAGAATCGCTAGTTTGTTTTTTACCCGGCCTAATAATCCGAGCCGGCACAACCAAACTGTGGCGCGCACACAATACTCTCAAGCAAAAGGGGGGCATCATGGCCCATCTATATCTCCTGTCTTTCTGCAACCTCTGCTTTGCCTCTACTTCCACCTCACTCCTTCTCCAACATCTCACGACCGTGCATGATGCATGTGGATTGTCTTGGAGGTGGAGGGAGAAGAATGTTTTAAAAAGGTAGGAAAAGAACAAGGTTTAAAGGTTAAATGTAAGGAACACAGATGAAAGCATAAAAGTACATGAAAGTGCATGAGTGAGCAGCGGAACGAAGGAGTTCGCTTGATCTGATGAAGGATGGTGAAGAAAGGGGGACAAAATATAAATTCAAGGGGATGCCTCGAACGTATACGCATAAGAGATTGAAGCTTTCCAACAGAGGTAAGCAGTAGATTGAGCAGGCGTTCCATGCAACATCGCTTCGCTGACGGGCCGAAAGGCTCTATTTCCTTCGCGTTAGTATTTTTTATCCTCCTTTATTCCGTATCCTCTGGACATAGAAGGACATCCTAGCTTAGCATGTCAGAGTAACTTTGTTAGTTAGATATGCCGTTGAGGAGATCTGCCGCGCTACAGACCGCTTCAGGCTTTGGAAGGCAAAACAAGATCAGGATCTCTTCACAAGGGGATATCATGTAGTATTGCATACGCTCGTCCTCGACGCTTAAACGTACCATTGAGCCGTGCGATGTGATCAAAATTATCTGACTATCTACTAGTGCTGCTCACTCGTTACCGCAGGGTCAAATAGAGCGACTAATAGTCCGATGTCCCCAATCTGAAGTCTGGATTCACATCCTCTAAAAATGGGTTAGTGAATAGGAAGTAGAAGTAGAATACGTTTGGTTGAGAGGTTCACGCTCCGCAAGAGCAGCGGGCGATCTCTGTGGAAGGGACCCGGTGCTTCAGCCCGAACTACCATCTGTTGCAGGTTGTCAAAAGGATAGCAGAAATTGTGATAAAGCTATTTGAGGATGTGGACTTGTATCGATCGAGTAGGGTGCTGATCGCTGAATCATCGCAACGGTTCTGCAGACCTATTTAGTAGCGTAATTATATTTTCGTCTGTGTCCACTTAGATCTATCAGTAGGTAAGTCATTAAATATAGATCTCGAGATTAATTGGTATTGTATTATTCTTTTTTTTACCGTACAGTAGTTGAAGTTGAAGGATTTCATGCGTATCTTTGATCTAATAGCTCCGCTCAACGATTTTGCAGGTATAAGGGAGAAATACTGATCGCAGACAATAGTTGATGCAGAGTGACTCAGGGGAACCACAGGAGAAGAATCGTAGCTCGAAGTGACAACCTAAGCCCGATGCGCATGCAGAGGACATGGCGTTGATGATACTCGTTGCGATAAATACAGACCTATTCTTACAAGACGTTGTGAGACTTAGGTTCAAGATGCGGCAGCCGCTATGACATGGTGGCGACGGAATTGAGAGTATAAATTGCCTTTTCCTAGCAAGGGTAGGATACTTTTTTGATCGGTGACCTTGTAGTTAGAACAGCGAAAGGTTACACAGTGTGGTTCCAGGAACAAAGCGAGTAAGGAACACATACTAAGGACCTCAACGAGACGTACTAGTGAGGCCGAGGGTAATACGTGAAGTGACATATTTGGGCAGTACGGTTCGAACGTAACCGGACTGTGTTTTTTGCGTGAAAACCTAAGAGTGCTCAGCTGGACCATCCAGCTGACCGATGCATGGTTGTTGGATGCTCTACGTTTGAGTAGCTTTATAGATAAATCGAAAGAAACAGTGAGCAGCCGGCACTTGTGTATCCATATAGGAATCCGTGAGTGATGGTGTGAGAGGAGTCGCAGTTTATGAGGTTGTGGCTTGATACTCATTTATCAAAAGTACCGAGTATGGCGCTCTGCTCGACATCTCGGAGGCTACGTCATCCAATTCTGACCGTCGGGCCAAGAGCGGCCGATGTAGATCGCCAGCTGATCGAAGTT
>JAXMNL010000049.1:66580-77326 GCA_035128595.1 Eptatretus atami | reverse complement strand
GCATGTATGGAGAGGTGGAATCTAGAAATAGAATAAAGGAGTACGTCAGCCACATGTCTGTATGTTCTTTAACAGTCCGATTAGATCCTTGAGAAGTCGAATGTCCATTTTGAAGCACAGCGTTATTATTGTAAGGCGCGTGACATAGACCTGCTGTAACCCTGCTCCACTGTGTTATGCCTGCTCTGTCGTGTGCAAAATCCAGACATGGCAAGAATATTTGTGCGCACGTGGCACACACACAGCACACACACGACACACACACACACACACACGACTACCCGTATTTAATGATTATGCCAGTGCGCGAAGATTATGATATTATTCATATGGAAACCATTACGAAGGCCAACCATCCCCAGTTGTCAACAGGAAACTATTTCAAGACATATTACTGATGCATCATTGAATTTCTCCGCTGGGCGATGCTGGTATTTGGAGTAGTTTGGTGTGTTGGTGTTTGCTCCAGTGTGATGATTGTGTAGTAGTGTGTGTGTGTGTGGGTTGTGTTGTGTGTTGTGTGTGCTGTGTGTGGGCATTGTATGCTGTATGTATACATATACAGCGGTGGAGCATCTATATCTGACAACATTTGCAATCTTTCTAGCCAGAAGCAGTCTGGCATAACTAATTATTTTTACTTTGTTTGTACGAAGATAATACTTGAATGTTTTTTAATGATGCAGCACTTTATAAGCAAGGAGCATTTTTTTTTTTTTTAAATTTTTAAAGTTCTTTTTTAATGCAATGAGATCCAATTTCACAAACCAAAGTCATCATGACCAATGATGAGGCACACTATTGACGTTTTGGCAGATTTAACTCACAGCAGCAACATTTCTTCCTATTGAGGATTTCTTGAAAGTTGCAAGTTTATAAGGAACATCCAAAACATCGATCGATGAATTGGAGGCAAACAGTCACTGCAACATCCACTCTATTGATCAATGAGACATTTGCTTGCGGCGGGAGGTATGAACAATATGTCCATGATCTGCTGCTGTCGGTGAATTGCACGAGATTTCGGAACCGGGGCCCATTGCATGATGTAATTTTTTAAGAATTATAAGAACCAAAGTTGATTTTAAAAATAGTGGTATGGCCTATGTTTGTGTAGAAATCGTTTATTTAATTATTGGTTTAGAAACAAATACCGTTATAAGCGATAATAAAACCGCGTCAGATATAAATGCCCACATGAATATATACACTATACATATTAATGATAGACGAACCCCAGTGAAACCTGTTGGGGCCCATTGTTGACAGCCGATTGATTAAGAAACTCATTTCAGAAAACCCAGAAAAAAGATAGACTCCAGCCGAACTCCTACAGCTGAGGTCTTGCTTCATTGCTCAAAATAAATCCGAAAAGAGTACTCTGACTACGAATTCAGGAATCTGATTTTTGCTTTTATTTATAATCTTGGTTCGTTGCCCGTTTTAACGAACTTGAATATTGCGCGTCAATTGTGGGGGGGAACAAAAACGGAGAAAAGGAAGTCAAATGAACAATATTGCTGCTTAATCTTCTAACACAATTATATTTATTAATGAACACGGAAGGAAAAGATCAAATGGGCGATTGTTTTATTTTATGCTTAAAAATAAATCGTTTCTGTTTCGTCTATCGAAATGTTTGAGATTTTAAAAATAAACACTTTTGAAAAAAAGACAAAAAAAATGATAGCAAGAACTCCAGTGATAACCGTATACCAAATGGAATCGGTTGTTTTAACTTGATCAAGATTCTGACCTGCGACGGATGCCTACCTTGAACTGAATCCGGACAATTGATTTTTTAAATAATTTTTTTCCGTTGCCCAATTTGACAAGAAATTGATTACTGCACACGGCAGAGAGAATGGTGAGCAAGGTGGCAACCCGAAGAATTTTTGCACTATTCGCTGCACGTTTTGGCTTTGTAATTCAGGAACATACATACATACATACATACGAAGATGAGAGTTTTAGGGTAATACTATATATATCATATCAATATTATATATACACACACACTCATACATTGAGATATTGAGAGGTATATAGGAGAGGAAACACATTATATTCCTGGAACTGCATAAAATGGCAGTTTTATCGATGCTGGATTGCGCTTTGCAAGATGAACACTGGAACGTGCCACTTTATTAACTGCTGGCATTGATAACCGCGGGGTACCCAATACATACCCACTTCGGCCTGCAACCCCACGTGGTTGATCGGACACCTGACTTCTGGACCATGGACGTGTTATTTATTATTAAATTAACTTTACAATAGGTTTTTAAAAACATTTACATTGAAACAGAAAGTTGACAGTCTACTCACAGGGTGGCCTGAGAAGTCTCTCTTACCCCTGATACATGCTTGCCACCCCCCTCCCTTCCTTCCACTCGACCCTCCTTCCCCCTCGCGTCAGCAGCACTGAGCTGAACACGGCGGCAAAGTCGTCGAGAAATCGCATAGACTGAATGGCCTGGACACACAGTTCGTTACAGTCTCAAAGGAGCAGTTGCGCCTGGATTAATGTTTAGGTGCAGCGCAAAGGGACGAGACAGGCCAAACAATAATTGCTCAAGTTGTGCGGATTAGCTGTGCGTGCAGAATGCTTTCGAAGCACCTTCTCACCAAAGCAGGCCTGTCGCTAAAGTGGGAAAACTGGCTTTGAAACTGGAAGTGTGAAGCGAGAATAAATTGCAGGGAAGACCAGTTCATAAGACCAGAAACATTGGTGCCGCTTGGCTAGGTCGGGTTGGCCGGCAGTTGACCGAGTCACCAAGATGTTCGAGACAAGAAAGGATGAGAAGCCAGGTGAACTTGTGTATACCGTGGACCACGATGCAAACTCACACGGAAGAAAATTATCTTTCAGATATGAAAGCCTGCAGTCCAGATCACTTTTGGTGAACTGAAACTGCAGTGTATGCCGACAAGGATCGGCACTGTGGCACTCATACAGATGCTCTGCTTGACACCTTCCGACTCCCCTTGTCTCCGAGGAAAAGTGTTGTTTTTGGATGAAGTGCTACCATCTACCGGAAGCTCGATGGCACGAAACTGTGATGTCTTGTTAGTGAAGTAAATCCACATTGGAATTGCCAGAATCATCCTCCCAACATGTGATCGATTTGGCCTGGAATGACTCAAGACACTTTATCCTTGGTCCCTTATCCTTTTCGACTTTGACCAGTACAAAGCAGAGGTAAACAGCATGAGTCGTTAGAAGCTGACTGGCTTCCTAGCGCGACTTTTGCGGTGCGGGAACAGCGAAAGTGTGTCGTTCGTTCAACAACGTTGAGTTATCTCCGTGCATTATTGCTGCTTGCATGGTTTCAGGGTTACTATCTCCAAATGAACAATCCCTCACAATGGCATTCGGCAATGCGGACATCAAGATATCACCAGGCTCCTTCTACCATGCGGCCACCACTCGTGTTGCCCCAGAACGTCGAACGACTCCAGCAACTCTTTGTATGGCTCATTCAAGAGAAAATTGTTCACAACTGGTTACAGGAATGATTTAGGAACTGCATGCTGGCAGTTGTGGTTACTTTCGCACAGGGTGACCCGTCCACAAATGCTTATACACAAAATGATCTAAGAGCGACTGGCAGACAAATGTCTGGTCGCGTGCTAAAGAACAAGACGTGAGAATGCTGCTTTGGCGCGAATACGTGTCCCCTCGGTCCAATGAGATACACTAAGAAAAACCCAAATAAACCCATCCGATGTTTGGGTCCTGTTCGGACAAACATGAAAGAAAAAGCACATTTTCATTGAGTGATATCTTTTGAGACGAGAAACCAAGAAAAGACCAATCAGGTAACAAACGGAGATAACATGCTAGTTGGCTTTAGATGCACACCTCGAAAGCCGATACCAGACAAAATGAGAAGAAAAACCTCTTCTAAAACCAACCGTCGGTTTACCGATTCCTCGAGCTTTGACATTGCTTGTCAATATTAAAAAAAAAATAACCCCAGCTCAGAGGCTATGGGAGGCATGCTGCCAGACGCAGCATCGTCGCTGCATGCGTTACTTCTCCACTGGCTCTCCAGGGGCTCTTCTTGTCTGATCATTGCCCCCAGGCAGATGCCTGGTACTCCCCATTCCTTGAGCATGCTGATACACACTGCATTTCGCACTCCACAACGGCCACGTGTAGCACCGTATTAAGTCTCCGTCTCAGGATCACCTAGGTCAGGCAGTCCAAGTCTCCACTTTCGCCATTAGAGCAAGGACTGGACCAGCAACCAAGACACCTGAAGACTAAGACTTTCGTCCGCACGCTGCACAGGTGACCAGCACGTGCCACACCCCATGATCCAGTGAATCCATGCACTCCCCAGGCCCGACCAGAGACGTCGATTGCCTACTGGCTCACAGCCAGCAGAGACAGGAATATCACGTGGCCAAGGAAAGTGAATCTCTTCCGTGACCCTCAAAGCGTCCACACCACAAGACCAGGTACAGCAACGATGGCCAGCATCCAAGATGTGCATGGAAAGCCTAGATCTCTAGGCTTTGACCCAGGAAACCCGTAATCCCAGTGATCTGACTGCTCATTCAGCACCTGCGGAGGGCCCCCAAAGGATATCCAGAGTTTCCACAAAGATGACTGCAATCATCATGGGAAATCTAAGGTCAGACATCTTGACATTCCCAAACGATGCACCACCCAGCTCGTGAACTCTCTCACATCCTCCTAGAATACAGTCCATACACAATGCTGAAAAGCTGTGCGGGGCCGTGGCACACCCCTTGGTGAACTCCCAGCTAACAACTCGAAATAAGTGGGAGATGCCGTACCACCACCATCTCACAGCACACTTTCAGTACCCGAGATATAGTAATCTATTGATAACAGTTATAGTGCTGTCGCGTATTACTAGAATGGTTTCACCATCTGTTTTTTTAATATATTTGATAAGTTATTTGCTGTGTGACTCGATGTGTTGACCAGCTGTTTTAATCCTATGTCGAAAAATAATGTTTGCCGTTTTGGTCCAATGTGCTGAACCAGCTGTTTTACTCCATTCTAATACAGTTAGATGCTGTGTTGAAGCTGTTCACCAGCCGTTTTAGACCTACTAATAAGTTAGTGCGTGTGTCGTTAGGACTGTCGAACGAGCTGCTTTATTCTATGATACGTTATATGCCTGTGAAGTGGAGGTCTGACCAGGTGTATGCGCTTTAAAATCGATTGATAGCTTATGTGCTGTGTTTCATAGGTTTTGATGAACCAGCGTTTTAAATCTATTGAATAAAATTATATGCTTGTGTTATTAGATGTCTGACCAGCCCGGTTTTTAACTTATTGATAAGATAAGATTCATTAGTTATCTAGATGTCTGACAGATGTTTATCCATTGTTAGGTTTATGTGCTTGTTGTTGGTAGGATGTCTGCCCACCTGTTTTGAACCTGTTAATTCGATAAGAGTAGATTCTTGTGCTTATCTCGATCACGACCAGATGTCTTTAATCCCACTGTCTAGCGTTATTTGCTGTGTTGGTAGATGTCTGAGCCAGATAGTTTTATCCATTAGTTTTAGGATTTATGCTGACTAGACTATTCTAGATTTCGTGACCAGCCTGCTTTTAAATCTAATTCGCCATGAGTTATTGTTGCTCGTGTTTACTCAATGTATTGACAGGATGTTTTAATCCATTGTTTGCGTTATGTGCTGAGTTGGTAGAATGGACTGACCAGCATGCTATTTAATCTTGATGAGCTATACCTTTGCTCTGCTGCTCAGAATGTAGATTGACCATCCTGTTTTAATCTATTGATAATGCAAACGCAAGACAAGAAAGAACCAAAAGAAGTAAAGAGAAAAATATTGGAGTCAAATCAGGGGAGGAACCATGGATAGAGAACTTCGGGTTTCAAAAGGCCAAGCCGACTCACACAACCCTAACCATCCAGGCGCACCACTGTGAGCCGTCACAGAAAAATTTCTGCAACAATTCATTCTTTTTCTTCGAGAGAAGAATAAAGAGAAGAGAGGGAAAACAGAGTAAAAGATAAAAGGAAGACCAAAAGCAAGAATAATATAATGAATAAAGAGAATTGTGAATAAATAGTAAACAAATAAATAATAAATAAATTAATAGCAGAATTGAGGAAAAAAAAAAATGAGAAAGAAACAGTGAAAGAACACGAAGATGCAAGGGAAGACCCAGACCGACAGATTTCAGCACTTATTCCCCAGGCTTCAACACGCAGCAACATGTACAAGCTTACAGAGGTCCGTCGCGTGCAAGCACAGTCCGCACCACAGGCATCAGATATGGTACAAACATAATCAAAACGGAAGGACCAAGGAAGGACCTGACTACAGTAAAGAGCAAAGATGAGTCGATCAGAAGAACCTGCATAGGATTCGGGTCTTTCAGCCGCTACTCCACAACCCTCAAAACCCATCCAGGCCGCGAGCCAAGTGTAGCGAGTGATTTAAGTTTACGTGCTTGTGTTGTTAGAGTCTGGCCCCAACCTAGTTTATGAACCAGAATTGGTGCTGTGTTGGTGTTGTAACATATTATGAACCAGAATGGGTCGTTTGGTGAGTGTAACATTTTAAGAACCAGATGTGATTTGGTGTGTCTAACATTTTTTAAGAACCGAGACGAGTGATCAGGCTTAGAACAACGCTAAATACACACAATTGATGAATAACGCGTGTATTCTACCGCATAGTGTAGTGATGTAGAACAAAAGACGGGGTCAGAACAACACTAATGCGTTATTAAAACCGCTTGCCGTAAGGAGTAAACAACGCATCGTTTATTTTCCTGAAGTAGGTTTCTCGGTGACAAATGTATTGTTTTTGCTTCGAACAAGGTTGAATACAGCCGACGTATTTGATGAGCACAACCCGGCTGTTTCTACATCCAATGTCGTGATTTAGAAAAAAATCGTTTTTCAGAAAAAGAGAAATAAATGTGTTTTTAAAGCGTTTGTATAGGAAAGTTTGTGTCTCTGGGTGTGTCCCGAGCGGGTGGGGTTTGTCTCAGAGGTGCGACGAGCGGAAGAATTGGTCGTCCAGGTGCGTCGAGCGGGTGTTGGTCTCCAGGTGCGTCCTGAGCGGGTGGTTGGTCTCCCGGGTGCGTGCGCTGAGCGGGGTTCGTTTGGTCCTCGGATGCGTGCCGAGCGGTGTTTGTTTGCCGGTTGGTGTTTATCTCCGGAGTGATACTGGCAGTGTTTGTTTCTGGGTGGCTTATTTATTAGTATGACCGCCACGAACTTGGATTCCAGAAATTTAATTTGGTTTCCATCCTCACGAACTATGTCTAAGCAGAATCACAGTTATGATGAAAGACAATGTCGTGGAGTCGTAATTAACGCTCCCACCCCACGTCTGCCTTCCCTTACCCCCACCCCTCCTTCGACTTCCTCCCTGCCTCCGCCCTCTTGCTCTTCGTCGCTTCCTTTCTCCCTCCAGCTTCTCACACTCTCCTATCCTCGCTCTCTCCCCCCACCCTTCTCCTCTCCCCTTGTTTTTCTTCCCCCCTTGCTTTAGTATTGCCATCGGAGCAAAGCAATGGCGTGGTATTGCTTGTTCGATAACTACATAGAAGAATGCGCGAAGGCCGATGACAAAACCCAGGGCCCGTTCTCCACGCTGCCGTAACGCCTGCCAAGACATAGTAGACTAACTAGGTCTATTTGACACTCTATGACTTTAACCCGAATCTATTCGTAATCTTTTCTATATTGTCCATTATTAAAGTTTTGGTTGAAAATTTGATTGACAAAGCTGAAAATGATGGAAAAAACCGTTATGGCCTGGACAGACAGACATTAATGAACAGACAATGCATCTACAACTGAGAACCGAAAAGGGAAAAGATTCGACCGGAGCCCCAACCCCGCCTCGTTTCAAGAGGTGATGGACGAAGACCACTGTACATTTCCATCGTGCCATCATCACCCATGAGAGAAAAGAAGGAAAGGAACTTTTGCACACGTTGAACTCAAACATTGTGGTGATGATAACTCTGCGTTGCAGAGCATTGGTCACCAGGGAGCCCCAACGAGGACAGAGAGGAGACAGATGTCGTCGCATGCTTGAGCAGTTTTCACTTGTGCACAGCCGACAAAAATATACCAAAAACAATTGTTAATTAGGCCACTTGGTCCTGGCTTGATTTTTCAGTATCATTAATGTATTTATAAGAGGGAACTGTTTCGGCTGAAAATTCACAAAGTTATTAAGAAATAAAAGCCACAATTCAAACACCACGACATGGAAAAAAGGAGCCGAATGATGGGAGAGAGTAGAGAACAGATGGTAGGAAGAGGATAAAAATGGCAAGTACTTACGAACATTGGGCCACAGTTTAGAGAGAATAAGTAAGGGGAAGAATGTGTATGAAAGGGAGAGAGCAGAAAAGAAAAACAGAAGAAGAGAGAGAAGAAAGTGGGGGGCTGTGGGAGTAACCACAATAAACCTGCACGAGTAAGAGAAGTTAGGTTAAGGTAGTATAACAATATGGTACGGAAAGATGGGATTGGCAGGAGCAGGGGGTGAGTTGCACTGCCCTCTTTGGAAAGCACTGAAGAGAAGGTGAATTGAATCGTCTCCAGAAGAAAAGTTCCACTAAAGGGAGTGAACAGATGGGCTGTTAAGCGCTGGATTTCGGGAGTTTAGATGAGGACGGAGTTACTGATTAGACGAATGTGGTCATCCCAGAATACTTGGAGGGCTTTGGGAGTGGAGGCAGACGGAGGAAGAACATGGGCTAATAAGGCCATTTGAGCCCTTCCTGTGACTTCGGACCCACACACACACACACAACCTTGATGAGGAAAACACACACCCCAATGCACACGGGAGAGCGATGGTAGACACTTCTGGACTCATCTTCCACGGTAGAATGTTCTCGCTCTGATAAATCCTTGCAGGGTGGCCCACTGGCACGTACTGTACTCTTTTGTGTTACGATGTCTATGGTGAAAAATGTTGCAATGGGAGAGCTTCTGTTTGCTCAAGGCTCCTCTCCCACGACCCTCCCACCCCGCACCAATCCCCTAATACACGGCGTCGATATGTGATTTGTGCACATATTGTGCATGTTGTTTTGTGAACGACAAATGTTGTGCATGGCATGGCTTACAAATTGTTATGAACATATGCCAGCACGTTGTACGTGACATATAATTACACCAAAATGTTACACACCCCACACACACACACACACACACACACACACACAGCACACACACACACACACTGCCCCAATACACGACCATTTCTCTTCGATTGAGTCATCCTCCATGCACTGACTCCTGGCTTTAAGCTACAAGCATCCCTGGAAATGACCTCTGTGGGTGTTCTCTTTCATTACTGCCGCCTCCTGCGGTCTTTCAACAGACAAATGACCAGTCAACATCAGCACACAAACATCCACACAACGACACCACACACAACGTGCGGACTTGAACTTCATACAACCAGCCATTGAGTTGGGAAGTGAGTGTAAACATCCTTTATGGGATTTCATATTTTCTCACCCAACAGAGGACAATTTTGTTGGAAAGAAATTTTTCTTCTCCACACGGCATACGCAAATCCCACAGTTTTTTGCTTATGTGTTTTCCCCATCCCATGAATACCGGAGTCACAATCAAGGAAGTAGCACACGTTACTAGTTTAAGATCCTTTCTCGTTGACTCGTTGCAGGATAGAATTTAAATTCCAAACCTCCAAACTCGGCAGCAGTCCACACACGGATCATAATACCCACCGGGGTCTGGTTTGAAAAACAAGAAATCCTTCGTAATTGTGTATTAACTGTAACACGAAAAATAAACCGTTTGAAGTGACAAAAACCAGTAAGATGCTGAGCGAGCCTATAAACAACTTGGGTCACAAAACAAATTACCAATTTCACTTTTCTATTTGAGGAAAAGTGCGAAAATAATGTCGAGGATGAGATGGCCTACCTCAGGAATTGATGTGGAGGTGGGTAAAAGTTGGTTGTTGTTGTTGGCTGTTCCTCATCCCCCTCCTTATTTTTGCGAACAAGGGCGCCGGTCTGAGCATCATTGGTGAGAGCACGGCTGGTGGCTCGCTCGATTTAATGCCCCTATTACCAGCTTGAACCCGTGTCTCATTCTGCGCGAGACCTGTGGCGAGTGGTTGAGCTTGAAGCCGCGCTGGGTGTTGAAGTTCGTTTCGCTGACAGGGGGCTCAAACTTGGCAGGACCCCATCAGGTATCGCGCATGCCAGGCCTCCCCCAACCCTACTAAGCAACATGCAGGTTGCCCCTCATCACGATTTATGGTGCATAAGGAAAAGCAGATTTTCTTGCTTGCATTATGACGTGTCCTCTGATCCCATTGTGCTCCACTGCAGGCACATTTGCACAATATGGAAGGTTAGATACAGAGAGGTGCCTTCAGTGTTGCATTTACCACTGTTGTTTCCGCCTCCAACTTCCATGGCATTTGCCATCAGAATCTTGAATTGCTAACGACGTCATTTGCCACGAAAATGTTAGTCACAGGAACTTCATGCTGGACAACCATTGACACGACAAGAAAGGAGATAACAAGGATCTCTCAGGTAACGGGAAATAGCACAGCGTTGTCACTTGAAATCAGCAAGAGCAGTTATTCCATGAAATAAATGCTTCAACCATTAAACTCCTCTCCTCATTTCACATATCCAACATCTCCTCCCAGCTCCTCCCCAACAGCTATCCATACATTTGAATCAATTATAACATCAACAAAAGTGTA
>JAXMNL010000049.1:52977-65518 GCA_035128595.1 Eptatretus atami | reverse complement strand
ACAGCTGTTCCTTATCAATCATTTAATCAGTGTGCTAAAGCCACTTGCCGAGCGCCCGATAGTTGTACCGCACAATGTCATTCTGAGCGAATCGTTCACTCAATGCAGACACTTTTGTTGCGCCATGTCATTCAGAGCGAGTGGTTCATGCTCCCTCATCCAGAGTGAGCGGTTCGTGCTCCGTCATCCTGAGCGAGCGGTTCGTGCTCCGTCATCCTGGAGCTTTCTGCATTATTAGCGTATTAAACTTCCACTCGCGTGTTTGGAAGCGCCAAGAAGAAGGAATGTTTAAGGTGAGAGAACCACTTTACAGCTTTTTCACGTGCGGTATCTAGCAGTGCTTCAAAGAACACCATCCCAACGCATGTGAAGTAAGACATGGGAGGGAGTAGGAGAGGGGGAACAATAACTCCATCATGCAATCATGGATTGTAGTAGGATATGCCGAACTCTCTTCTGCCAAAGGAGATTTTGGAGGAGGAAGAGAGGTTTTGAGTGTTCAGACTTGAATGAGAAGATTTTGTTTTTCTGCTCTCCTGAGGGTAGATACAGCACTTGTCGGACTTTATGGGAAGGAACTGAGATTGCCCTCATTGGGTTTGCTTCCATGAGGCAAGAGCAAGTTTTTGTTTCAGGACAACTGCCTCGCCACATTTCTTCAGTGAAGCAAGGGCGGGAGGAAGGGTAGGATAACTGCAAGACGAGAGGGGATAAATCTGTGCATGAGGCGAGAGAGTTCTTTGAAGAAATTCCAGGAAGAGTTTGATGTGGAGAAGTAGAGATAGGAGACCAGTCTATAAGTTTGAGGCTGCTGGAGACCCTCCAGTTTTGGCTTGAGTTGAAATGCCAGACTCGACGGCGGGTGGTGGTCTCTGATAATAGCCAGAGAGATGTCCACTATTGACAAAGGACGTGGTCAAGAACCGAATTGGACGGAGGAAGAGCAGCAGATATTGTCAGGGAATTTGTCAAAAATAAGTCCAGAAGAGATGGAGTCCATGGTGAAGATCCGGGTAGGGGAAGTTGATCGAGATCAGTCCCAATGAGTCGCAGAAAGCTTTTGGCTGAGGTGGCATGACAGGTGAGAGAGTACCACCACACATACCAACTGGCATGATGACAATTGAAGTCACCACATTGAGAGAAAGAGAGTTTGATGAGAAGAATAAAGTTGGTTCATGGTTTTCAGATAGTGAGGTGGGTTAGTGGAGTCATCACTGTTTAGTGGAACCGTACACCGTACACAATAAACCATGAGGGGGAGTTGAGGGAAGCCGTAGCCAGAGGTATCCTAGGGGTGTGAGGCCAGTGCAGGAGAGTGAGGATAGAGTCCTTTGATGAAGAGAGCAACCTCGCTCCCCAGGGCGAGGCTCAGGTCTGTCAAAACCGGAGGAGGAGTAATCAGGAGAGATAACTTGGGAGCAGACAACGTCTTGGGGGAGAAGTTTCTGTTAGGCAGATATTCTGGTTTGTCAGTGGCAACCTGTATGGAAAGCCGTTTTTTTATTTTTTTTTTAAGAATAGAAATAGAAGTGATTAGTTGGGATGGGGGACGTTAAGAAAGGTGGGAAAGGATAGAAATTGAAGGATAGATGGGGAGAAAAAAACAAATAAACACGATCGTTACACCAAGTGGAACAAAGGGTAGGCCTCAGGCTCAAGGATAGGCTTCAAGCACCCAGTAAGAACAAAGTTCGACGAAATCTCAACAAAATAGCACGATTTTTGTAAACAAAACGAACTCGGAACACAACAGTCAACATGTAGGTGAGAAAAATAAACAGTTAAACGGACCAGATAACGACCGGCAAACTTAATTTGGATTCGTCAGCAAGGGAAAGCTCCCAACGGAGACCTGCAATGCTAAATCCCAGACCAAACCCAGCTCCACACTTCCATGCCTCCACTGGTGACATATCATCTGGGCCAACCCCTTCGCCTTTCAACTCTTCATAGCTGTCCTCACTTCATCTACTTACCACCCGACACTTCTGATTCACTATCTCCACCTCTTCCAACCTTCTCTCTTCTCATCATTATTCTCATTTCATTCAGCTCCTCAAATACTCCATCCACCTTCCAACAATCTCTCTCGCTTGTCAGCACATTTCCATCTGCATCCTTCTATCACCCAAACCTGCAGCACATCTTCCAGCTCGGTCCTCTGTCTGGCCAATCGGTCCACAATCCTTTTCCCTTCTTATCGTATCAACCTTCCTCATACAGCTCGCACATTGCCTTTTCTTAGCCTTCGCCACCTCTCTCTTCAACCTTGCGCCACCTCAGTTGTACTCCTGCTATCTTCTTCATCTCTCTGGCTATCCCAATTTTTTTCGCCGAACCTCTTCGTTCTTACACTTTCCTGTACTCCCTCGTTCAACCACCAAATCTCCTTGGGTTCTTCCTCACTGTCCAGATGTCACACCAAGTACCTATCCTATACTATCTCCCTCGCCACCTTCTGCATGTGGTTTGCCCAGTCGTCCCACCTCTTTACCACCATCCAACACTGTTCACCTGCTCCTGAAATTTCACGCAACAGTCTCCTCCTTCGCTTCCACTCGTCTAGGTCTTGTTCAGTCCCCAACCTCTTTCCAAACCTCACCACCAAATCAAATCCAACAAAACACATGCCGAGCTGTCGAGCTACACTCTCCCCTGCCCACCTTACATCTCATCTCAGGTCTCTCTGTGAGTGTCCCACGTCCTTCCTCCACTCTTCTACGATCACCCTGTGCACTCCTTCTTTCAAATATTTGTATGTTACCGCCGCCTATTTCCATTTTTTTGAAATCCACCACATCTGCCCTCCAACATTTCTCTCGTTGACACCATACCTACTCATCACTCCGTCATCATCGCTATTGTCCCTTCATCCAATATGCCACATTGAAATCTGCTCCAATCACCACTCTTTCTTCCTTGGATACACTCTCCAACCACTTGCATCAAGCTCACTCCAGAAATCTTCTTTCTGACTAAACCTCAACCCCACTTTGCGGGCATATGCACTGATGACATTCATCAATCACCGCCTGTCAATTTTCAACTTCACACTCATCACTCGGTCAGACACCTCCTCACCTCCAAATACACTCTATAAACATAATCCTCCTTCAGGATTACGCCAACACCATTTCCTATCCCATCCGACCACCATGGGGTGTTCGAATCAGTTTGAAAACCACCTCCAATGCTCCTCGCCTTCACTCCCCAAGTCCACTTGGTCTGACTTGTGGACTGCCCTCCTACAGCAACCCTCCCCATATTATTCCGGGTTTGGACCGGCGCGAGAGTGCACTCACTAACTTGTGCAACACAGTGGCTGGCTTGAAACAATGTACGCAACGTTAAATAATGCAAATGAATAATCAGAAAATATTAAGTTACTGCAAATCGAACAAACAATCGGAGCACGAAAAAAAATAATTAAAAATATCAATTCCCCGATTAGTCACGCACCTTTGGATAATTGAATCAATGCAAACAGACTCAGCGTTATGTATATAGTTCGTGAGCTGTCTTTTTTTTTCTGAAATATATTTTTTCAAATCAAACCGCTTCCACGGAACCCAAGGTTCACGGGTCGTCTAGATCTATATTACTAACTCTCTCTTGTATGTATTAGTATCATTTCCCCCCGGAAATACAACCAAAACGGTACACAATGAAGCGCAAAATTTTTAGGGCCACCTTAACTCACCATCGCTTCGGTGTGCAGTATCATTTGCTTCAAAATCGCGAGCAAAAAAATTATTTAAAGAAAACACCCGATTCAGTCAAGTTAACTCTCGGGAGTATTTGATCAATGCAAACAAACTCAGGCGGTATTAGTTCTCTGGAGCTATCTTTTTTTTTCTTCAACCGCTGTCCAAACGGGTTCACGGCGTCATCGAGTGGAATATAATCCCTTCTAAAAAATCAGAAGTATTTTGATGGAATTGGAACACTGCACAAAACATTTAATTTAAACCCAAGAGAGAGCAGGAAAGTCATGACGCAGGATACAAATGGCTGGTCAGATAGCATTGAAGAAGCAGGAGCAACGCAGGCGAGTCAACAGAAGCAGCCGCTAACGCAGGAAAAAAGATTGACAGGCCCAACCCCGTACCCACCTGTCAGAAGTGAACGGAAAGCAATGTGATTTCCATCTCCATCTCATCAATTAATGATGAATGCTGCAAGTCGTTGTAAGAATCTTGAAGGAAAATAGAGTTGATGAGAAATATGCTGGTTCCAGAGGTGGTCCCAAGCCAAGTAATGCAAAGAGGGTTGTTCCACAATATTCAGCAAGAAAAACAATCTCACCTGCACAGCAAACTACATGCCAAATTTATCATTGAGCTCCTTGTCCTTTGTTTTTTCAGTTTTGCAAACTCTTTTCAACGAAGACCTTGAGACTCGATATGAGAAAGGTGAAAATACAGGATAATTGGAGGATAACACAGTGAAGTGCAAACAAGAGCTTTTGCAATAGCCATGGTCCTCTTCTTGTTTCAATAGTTTGGTAATTTTTTTACATCTAAATTAAAATTATTTTTCCAAATAAATATTGAGTGACAATTCGAAAATGGCAAATAAGTATTTCCGAAGCAGAGCATTGAACTAGCTCACTTTACGATCAAGATCGAAAATCAACCCAATTTATAGTTTTCTCAAGCACCTCAGTTAAACACTTCGCCATCAGGATAAACACAATAACGAACTAGACAAGCACTCAAAATGCAAAGGCTCGTCCCACGTACCACTTTGTATTTCAAACTAAACTTTGACCTTAAACAACAGCTAAAAGAAAAAAAAATGTAAAATTTATTCATAATTATCTTGGTCACAATAAACGTTTGTTTAAAATATATGATAAAGCTCAAATATTTAAAACGTTTATGGAAAGGAAGACACACTGAAGCTTAAATTAAAAATAAAAGTCAGTGTTGTGGTATGTCTCCTCCATAACTTTCAAAAACCATGACACATAACAGCTGAACTTTTCATGTACACTGAGGAACTCAAGGTAGGGAGAGGAGTAGGCATGGAGAAGCAGGGCAATCAGGTACAACAGAACCACGTAACCAAAGGAAAAGATTGACAGCACAAAGCATACTCTACCCTATCAAATGACGGACAATTCTACTGGTTTCCATCTGCATTTCCCAGTAAAACGGACCACTTGTTGAAGATTTAATTATATTTCTGCATCATCTCGATAGGGTCTTAAGGCAGCTCCTCGAGGATTATCCCCGTTGGGTCTAAATTTGCCATTTTGTTCGGCCTGTTCAAAATACCGAGTTGGAACGGCGCGCAAAGGTTCCTCAACGAGGAAGTGCTGCAAAATGTTTTTTTTTACATTTCTTCACATCAATATTATCGAATGCCTCAACTACATTCCCGCGAATCCTTCATACATGACACTTCTAAAAGTGCATATGGTCCAATTAGGGGTTGGAGCATTTCTGCATTATGATGATGCGATTTTACATCATATATTCACGGGACATTAATTCAAGTATAATAATCGATAATTATACACTTGGAGTTTGGAGGATACGGATCACGTGGAGCAGAACATAACTCAAATCGAGTGAAGATCGATGAACTCGAAAGTAAAGTAATTGGCAATGTTTAGTTTTGTGAGTTTGGGTGCCTATACTAAGTGCAGCTTGCTATCGCTGCCAAGCCAGCTTCTTTTACAACCACTTAATTGGCAGTGCTGGCTGAGTGCTCTAAGCCACTTACCAAGCCTACCTGCAGTCAGATAGCGGTGCAGCAATGTCCAGGATGGCGAGTAGAGTCGGCAGTTGCGATACAAGGTTCGACGACGTACAGAGGCTAATAGAAAGTCTAGAACCCCATGTCAAAATTTGAACCTCCTTATCGGCCTGAATTAATTGCGTTAATCAGACCTTTTCACCTTCATGTACCACACTCGTAACCCATGAGCTTCAACGTGAAAAACAATAAATTCAGAAAATTAAGTAACATACAAACGTAGAATGTCTTGGTTAGATAAATGTCGCACCGCCTTTATAATAATAATTGTAAATTCAGCTCAAGGTGGACTCTGTAATACTCCATCACACACCCAGTTAATTGGCTTCTCCTTTGTTAATTGTAGTGGATTATAATTATTTTGCAACATCAGCGTCCTGTAGGTTTCTCTGCTGGGAGTGCATTCACGCAAGACTCAGCAATGAGAATCAGGAGTTTTCAAAACCTGGAGGCACAGTAATTTCCAGAGGATAAATTTCTGGGAAAGGCACAGATCAGGGGATGAAAAAATATTTCAAGGCCTTTAATTTCCCTTGAGCACAGTCAAGACGTCATTAGAAGGGAAGGTGGGATAGGTAACACAACACCCGCCAAGATCAGACCGTCCCTCAAAATGGATGACCAAGAAAGGAGGACACTGATCAGAGATGCCACCAAGAGCCGTGACAATTTGAAAGGCTACAAGCCTTATGGCAGAAGACTGGTCATGGGCATGTGACAACAATATGCCCAAGAACTCTAATAAGTCTGGTCCTGACAGGGTAGGGTGGCAATAAGGAGTCATTACTCCAAAAAAGCCCACTCATGATCCTGTTTGAGTTTATGCAAAAAACACGCTCCATGAGATTCTGAAAAGCGATATGTGCAACATTTTGTGTCTGATGAAGCGAAGGGAACTTTTTGGCCTAAATCGCAAAACGTTACGTTGGTAGCAAACCCACACAGCACATCTCACCCAAAGAACCATCCATGACTGTGAAGATGGTGGTGGCGCATCAGTTTGGGGGTTTGCTCACAGGGGCTGGGGCACTTGTCAGGAAGAAGGAAAATGAATGGAGCAAACCAGAAAAATCCTGCTGCCCCTCTGCAATAAAGTGAAATTGGGTAGGAATTCACCTTTGCATGACAACAACCCAAATCACACACACATCCAAAGCTACACCTGGAGTGGTGAAGGACAAAAAGATGAATGTTCTTGAGTGGCCCAGTTCAGGAGTTACGCCTAAATCCAATCGAAAATCTGTTGGCATGACTTGAAGCATCAATGCTCCCACACAACTTGACTGAGCTTGAACAGTTTTGGCAGACGAATGGGAAATATTGCCCAATCAGTTTGAAGTTGTGGAAGACCTGATCTCAACAGAACTCACAGCTGAATTGCCTCAAAGGTGCTTCCACCAAGTATTAACTGGCAGGGAGGGGTGGACACACCAACCAAGATATTCTGTTTTTGTATTTTTAATTATTTCTGATATTTGTCGAATTTGTTTTTCATTTGGAAGTTGTGGTTAATGAATGTCGTAAATAAGTGGAAAAAGTCTGATTTAATGAATTTAATTCCGGGCTAGAAGGCAGACAAAAGGTGAAAAATTTTGAAAGGGGTTCGTCGGACGTTACACGCATATAGCAGCAGCAATGGACGAGGAACAGTACCACGGGTGATTTGGATCTGTTAAACTGAGTCACCGTGATGTTGGCTGCTGTGCCGTCATGTTAGTTCGGGTGCCGTGGGTTCGGCAAAGTTTTCATCCGTATCGTTATGATGATGATCCGATGTGTTGGTGGATGGTTTTAAACTTTTAACCTTCAGCAGTGTTGAGGGATCCGTGTTTCCTTTGTCCTCAGACTGTTTCAAAAGCCCAAATTGCGTTATTTCTATATGGTGAACACGGGTATGCTTTAGAAAGTTATCGGTTCTCTTTGTGAGGTTTCAAAGCAAAATATATTTAATACACGACCGATTGGCCGAGCATGGTGTGTCATATAAACGTGTTTTCTAAATTTCCAAGCCAAATTTTTCCTTCCGTCACACAACAAATGGCAGCTGTTTATATAAATACTCCTTGAAACGTACAAATAACAACGTGTTTTTTTAAAATTTGTTTATTTAAATTCGCCCAAAAAAGGGTGAAAGCTACTCAAGGTTTTGTGGGTTGTGTACAGTACGTACTGTAGTCGGTAATCCACACAAACTCCAATCTGCTGATTCCCGAAAATTACTGATATCAGCCAAGCAATAATGTGTGTTGTGTGTGTGTGTGTGGTGTGTGTGTTGTGTGTGTGTGTGTTTTCATAAGCAACTACATGTTTCTCTCTGCAAGACTACCCTGCCCTTGATACATTATATATATATATATTTATTTTTTATATATCTTCGTCTTCTCTGTCACTCTGCTCGCTCTCTCTCTCTCTCTCGTCTCTCTCTCTCTCTCTCTCTTCTCTCGATCTCTCTCCACAGAAACAGGCAGGCTTTTCTGGAAGAGCTGCCTCCTCACTGTCCAGTGCTGCACCGGCAAGCTATCTGAACATATTCATACATACACATATTATACGTGACATTTACACATATATGCATAAATATTCTCACTCACACACCACACACACACACACACACACACACACACACACACCACACACACTCCGTTATTTTCTTCTTGAGCCAGCCCATCCTCCTTACATGCCTCCTTGTGCTTTACAGTGACAAGCTCTGGAAAGTACTGTGGTGTTCTCTTCATCCTCATCCTTCCTCACACATACAAATTGGAATTAACAAACCTTGTTGATCCTGTGACTGGGCATTCACTGCAGAACTTTGTTCTTTCATATTCAGCCTGGTGTGAATCAGTCGATGGTCCTCACTGCATTCCGCTCTGGGCTGAAAGTGCCAAACAGCCTCCAGGCACCTCCTGCGGTCCTTCCAACAGACAATGGCAAAATCAAAGCAAACGATGACATGATGTATCACACACAAACTGACCATTTCTCTTATATTGAGCCATCCTCCTCACATGACTCTGACTAAAGCTGAAAAGCTCCTAGAAATGAACTCTGTGGGTGTTCCTCTCATTCTCATCCATATTCAGACCATACAAATATAAAATAACAAACCTTGTTGATCCTCTGTCCGGGCATTAACTGCTGAATTTATTTCTCGTCATGTTCTTGTGATGGAATCAGTCGATGGTCTTCCCTGCATTCCGCTCATGTTGAAAGTGGCATCGAGCCTCCAGGCACCTCCTGTGGTCCTTCTAACAGAAGTACAGTGACAAGTTAACAACAACAACACACACACACACACCACACACACACACACACACACACACACTGATTAAATCAGGCAAACACAGCCATTGAGTTTGAGGGAAGTGATGCAACATCTTTGTGGGACTTGTTTTTCTCTCCAACACAGCAGGGCAATTGTGAGAGAACTTTTCTCTTCCACACGAATTCAATGCAGGGTTTGTCTGTGTCCCCATCCCATAAACACTGAGTTACAATCAAGGAAGGAGCATGCACTTTTTTAAGGTTTTTCTCTGACTCGGTTGGATCAGAATTTAAATGCCAACCTCACAAATTTTGGAGCAGTCGCTCACATCATAATGCCACGAGTCCGGTTTGAAAAACCAAAAGATTGATTGTGTCACTCACTGCACATGAAAAATAAACCTTTGAAGTTTGATAAACTTCTGTTGAAGACAACAGAAGAAAAATAATGTTGAAAATAGAGAAAATAATAAAAGGAAAAATGTTGAAGAAAAATAACCTCTGTTGAAGACAAAACAGAAAATATTGAGCAGCAAAAACAAGTTGTCCACAAAACAAATACAATTTCACTTTATATTGAGAAATGTGGAAAATAATGTTGTGGATAAAATGCCTACCTCAATGTGTTGATGTTGAGGTGAGTAAAAGTTGTTGTTCCTCATGCCTCCTTCTCCTCCTCCTTATGCAACACAAGGCTGCAGGTAGCATCATTGGCTGAGAGCACAGCTATGCTGCTGATGCAATGCCCCTATTACCAGTGCACTGGTACTCATTTCACCAACCTCGGAAGTTTGAGTCAACCCACTTGGTGTTATTTCAACAGCCGACAGGGGCTCAAACTCAGGACCCGAAGTTCCATGCCAGCCACCCCAACAGCTAAGCAACAACACCAGGCTTGCCCCTCATCCTATTTATGGTTCATAACGAAAGGCAAGATTTCTTGCTTTCGTGATGATGTTTCCTCTGGATCCATTTTACTCCGCTGCAGCACATTTGTGCAAAATATTGGCAGGTTGTATATAGAGCGGTGCTCAGTGGTGGCACTTGCACTTCCATGGCATTATTTGCCATCGGGAACTTCATTGCTCGGTGACTTCCATCCCATGGCATGTTGTCATGGGGAACTTCATTGCTGCACCACATTGACATGACAAGAAATGAATGACACAGGGTCTCTCAGGATGACAAAACAGCACAGCTTGATCAGCAAGAGCAGTATTCCATGAAATAAATGCTTCAATCATTAAACTCCTCTCCCTCATTTCACATATCCAAGCATCTCCTCCGAGCTCCTCCAACAGCTATCCATACATTTGAATCAATTATAACGAATCAACAAAAGTGGTAACCATTGCAGTGGATGTGAAACTTACTTGACCTGTGGTGTTTTAAAAGAGAACCTTTGGTCATTGAAGAAGAGTAGACGAAAACCTTTTTTGGAAAAAGTTCACTTCATATTTTTATCTCTGCAACATTGCAAAGGAAGGTGTTTAGTACATTTCAGGCCATGCAGTTTAGGAAAGGTACAGAAGAGTATGATAGAAAGAAAGAAAAAAGACATGGTAAAGTGTGCATGCTGTCTTCAGGAGCTCTGACTCTCTCACGAGTCACACGACGTGCAATGATGACAACACCATGAATCCTAGCAGCCTGAAACTTGCAAGCATACGAAGGAACCAAGAAGTGCATGACTGAAATTGGGGTTTTGGATTCATTAAAACACCCTTTTGAGAAAGTAACAGTCTTATTTAATTATATCCTTTATTCGGCGCATCCTCGTCACCGCTCTTGTGGGGTCTGAAGGCGTAACCGAGGTAACTTCGCTGGGGTCTGAAGCAGCATGTTTTTGGCCTGCTCTACCATGCTTGACTTTGAACAGGCGAAACGATTTTATACGATAAAGTTTTTTTTCTCACGCTTTAAACCAGCGTCATTAAGCTGTATGATTTATACATTCACTGCTTGACCTCAAACACTGTCCCCCAGATGGACTGCTTATCCATAGTGTCTGCCAGATCTGTGTCTGTTTTTGGAGGTTTTGTGAGGTGCTCTTCAGAGTCAAAGCAAATCTGGTGAAAACGGATGTTTTAAAATAAAGTTACAAGTTTGCGTGGACCGTGAACGATGTACCACGTGAAGCACGCAAGACGAGCATACACCATGGCGGATTATCTGCATGTTTTTTTACGGGCAATAAACTTTGCGAGTCTCTCGGATTGTTTACATTAAACAGCAACTCTTTTGTGGATAAAATCATCATTTGAACAAATTCATTTTATTCCTTCAACTGCTGTGTGCACGTGAATACCGCTTTAAAGTTAAAGGATCTCTTTCGCATGCAGCCAGCTGGACAGCTGTTCCTTATCAATCATTTAAGTCAGTGTGCTAAGCCACTTGCCGAGCGCCCGATAGTTACCGCACAATGTCATTCTGAGCGAATCGTTCACTCATGCAGACACTTTGTTGCCATGTCTTCAGAGCGAGTGTCATGCTCTCATCCAGGTGACGCGGTTCGTGCTCCGTCATCCTGAGCGAGGGTTCGTGCTCCGCATCCGTGAGCGAGCGGTTCGTGCTCGTCATCCTGAGCGAGCGGTTCGTGCTCCGTCATCCTGAGCGAGCGGTTCGTGCTCCGTCATCCTGAGCGAGCGGTTCGTGCTCGTAGACGCTCGTGCCGTATCCTGAGGAGCGGTCGTGCCGTCATCCTGGCGAGCGGTTCGTGCTCCGTCATCCTGAGCGAGCGTTCGTCTCGTCATCCTGAGCGAGCGGTTCGTGCTCCGCATCCTGAGCGAGCGGTTCGTGCTCCGTCATCCTGAGCGAGCGGTTCGTGCTCCGTATCCTGAGCGAGCGGTGGCCCGTCATCCTGAGCGAGCGGTTCGTGCTCGTCATCCTGAGCGAGCGGTTCGTGCTCCGTCATCCTGAGCGGCGGGTGTTGTGCTCGTCATCCTGAGCGAGCGGTTCGTGCTCCGTCATGCCTGAGCGAGCGGTTCGTGCTCCGTCATCCTGGAGCGAGCGGTTCGTGCTCCGTCATCCGAGCGATGCGTTCGGCTCCGTATGCCTGAGCGAGGCGTTCGTGCTCCGAATGAGCGAGCGGTTCGGTCTCCGTCACCTGAGCGGGGTTCGGTGCTCCGTCATCCTGAGCGAGCGGTTCGTGCTCGTCACCTGAGCGAGCGGTTCGTGTTCCGTCATCCCTGAGCGAGCGGTTCGTGCTCCGTCACGAGCGAGCGTTCGTGGCTCCGTTATCCTGAGCGAGCGGTCGTGCTCCGTCATCCTGAGCGAGCGGTTCGTGCTCCGTCATCCTGAGAGCGGCGTTCGTGTTCCGTCACCTGAGCGATGCGGGTTCGTGCTCGTCATCCTGAGCGAGCGGTTCGTGTCTCCGTCATCCTGAGCGAGCGGTTCGTCTCCGTCATTCCTGAGCGAGCGTTCGTGCTCCGTCATCCTGAGCGAGCGGTTCGTGCTCCGTCATCCTGAGCGAGCGTTCGTGCTCCGTCATCTGAAGCGGAGCGTGATCGTG
>JAXMNL010000049.1:78-12645 GCA_035128595.1 Eptatretus atami | reverse complement strand
AATCTCGAGTCTCTTCGAATCATGGACCTTCCCACTGTAAAATGTGGTCGATTCATGTTTAAACCAAGTTTTGAGCTTAAACCAATTTTGAGTTCGGTTGTCTGAACAGAAAAATAAGAACTAAAAAGCATCCCAAAATGAAAATCCCTTCCCCATGCACTGAGTACACAAAATAAACTTAAACTCATATATAAAAGGTGAGAGATAAACTACTGACATGAACTCCTAAAGGCCAACAAAATAAACAAAAAAGGAGAGGAGAGAGGAGGAAGGGGGAGAGAGGTGAAGGGGGAAAGATGTATTGAGTCATGTGTCGATAAAGTACTGTTGATAGTGTTTTGAAAGAACAATTTTCTTCTTCACATACTTTAAAGGTTATCAAAAAAAGAATTACGAAAGAAGCCCTGAACACTTATCAATATTCGCCTGTCGAAAAATATGCAGTTTGCAGGGACGGGGCCTCCATGTCATCAGCTTTACCCCACAGGCAACTGGACCCAGAACTCATCTCCAAACGATAAATAAAACTCATAGTCTACGCTTGAGGTGCTGCAGACTGATAAGGCAATTTATAGTTACTAGTGACTTCGCCATTGACATTTTGGCCCAATTATTTTATGTTTTTCTCCATATTCTCAATCATAAAGATTTAATGACAAAAGTTCAAATGATAAAAAAAAGTTATGGCCTGGACACACACACACTCAACGGCACAGCAGAAGCAACGCACGCGACGACGCGACGGCACGCACGCACTGCACGCACGCCACGCACACATCACACACACACACACACAAACACACACACACACACACACTTGCAAAACCCGGTCTCCCGCTGCCTATTGGGGGAGGAGGGTGGGTGGCAAATTACAAACAGCGTGCTTCGGAAGCGTGATATCCATAACCTGAGCGTCATCTGACTACACCTTGGACATGCTGTTTCAATGTTCGCATTTATCTATCATTGTATGTTTGTTACATTTTCGGAAATTCAACAACTAAAAAGGCTGTGATGAATCTCCCATTAAGCACTCTCCTCCTTCTCACTCCCTGAGTGTAGAGCTACGACCGGTATCTATAACAACCGCTTAAATATTATTTCTTCCCATAAATAACAACTGTTTTGGGTTTTTTTTAAGCAATTTTTTTTCCCCGCAAAGAATTTGGGTAAATTTCCGTCGGGAAGCGACGGGATCTTACATTCTATTATTCTAAACTCTTCAAAAACAGCTGTTCACCCACCAACACTCTTATATCTTCCCCTTCGAAACCTCGATCTTTTCTACGCCCGTAAATCCACTCCAAACCACCTCCTTCAAATTCCGCTGCTTTCATTCCCTAAAGTCCCTGTAGTGTCGCATCTTGTTTACCTCGTGTTCCCCGCCATTACCCTCTCCCTATTCCACAGATCTCCTAATGTCCTCTGTTACTGCACTTTTTTGTATTTCCTCTCCACCCGCTCCTTGTCTCATGCCCGCGCGCTTGCTGTCGGCGTTGTGTGTTCGCTCTCATTTACGAGCTTCGACAATGTATACAAAAAAAATGATCTTCACTGTCTGTTCCTTTTGGGGAAAAATTCCTTTTCAAACGTTTTCTTTTCCTTTAAAATGACTCACCTGTTTCTTTTTCGATGTACTCACTGCTTGCTCAAGAGACATGATTATAATAAATTCCTTTTGTTCTAGTTATTGAAAAGTATATAATCACAAGTTGGTCTTAAATCAAAGTATATTTACGGGACGCTCTAATCCTAATGTTTTTATCTCGCCAACTCTTTTGTACCTCTCCTCCACTCCCTCCCTTGTCTGCCTTATTTAACCAACCTTTTGAACCATGAAATGCCTTTCCGCATGTGAAACGCAGTCTCACGCAAGGCCAGGCTGAAGGTCATCAAGACCAAACTCCCTCTCTTTGCTTTGTTCTCCCAGCAACCTGGCACTCCTACCAGGAAGTATATATAATATAGTAAATATATATATATATATATATATATATATATATATATATCGGAAAAAATGTAAGCTTAGTTTAGTAAAATCATTGTGGATCGTTACCAAGCATCTGAGTGTTTTGGACCGTGGTACCACGTAATAAATGTTCTGTGATCAAAAATGTACTTTCGCTTGTGGACAGTGGATTATTTGTGTATTGCAAATTGAGGAATAGTCTTTCCCACTGTGTCTTCATAAATTCCACAACAAATTTTGGTGCCGTGACTAGGATGTACTGATCCCTGATGGCAGCCATGGTCGGGCGGAAGGGACGGCGAACGGCTTGAGCATTGCAGAACGAGAAGGTAAGAGAGAGCGGTCGCCAGCCCATCCCTGATGGCGGGCCTGTCCTTAGCGGGTAACGTACATCGACAAAAGGAAAGTACATGTCAGATAATTTTTATTGATAGGCTGAGGGGATCCTGCGGTTACAGACCGGCTTCAGGCCTATGGGGCCAAACCAGAGATCAGGGATGTTCTCACGGGGAGTTTGAGTCTCCGCCGTATCCTTGAGCGAGTTCGTTACTTCGGGCTCACTGTGCTGTACTCGGTACGCAGGAAAAGACGAGGAAAAGGCCATTCCCCTGCTGGGCCAAACAAAAGGGGGGGGGGGGGGGGTTGAGTCGCTCACCTCCGCAAAGGAGAGGGGTTTCGAGACCCAGCTCGCTGTGTGGTAAAGTGTGATTGTGTGTGAGGGGTATGTGATTCGAACTAGCAGTATATATAGTTTGCTTAATTACAGTGCTGGCAGCATTTGTTGATTTGCACTTTACCTTGAGTGCATATTTCATGGTATTTGTGGACCTGGTAACAATTTGCAGGATGGGAAATACTGTGGTAATAGTATGAGATTGGGTATACCGAAGCAACCTGCCGCGCAGGCCTACCAGAGGGACTGCGTGAGATATATGTTTGATAATACGGAACCTGATTCTGTTGAGAGACGTTGTGAATTGGTGCGGGTGGACGATGAAGAGTAAATTGCCTTTTCCCGAGAATGGTACTTTTGATCGGGAAATGTTTGAGATCCCAGCACGGAAAGGAAAGTGTTGGAGGAAACAAAGGAAAGGACAAAAAGACCTCAAGGCACGTACATTGGGAGCGGTATATGACTGGATGGAGAGTTTTTGGATCGGGTCGAAGAAAACAGGCGGCTGTTAACCTAAAGGGTCAGCTTGGAACGCAGGTGACCTGCAGATGCCCGTGAGACTTGAAATAAATCGAAAAAGAAAACAGCGAGCAGCCCGCTGTAAAGTTTGAGGATGATGGGGAGGAGTCGATACGGTGGCCTGACCCTTTTCCAGCATAGGCCACATGGCGCCGCCGCTCCGAGGACGAAGAACCGGGGCGCATGTCGGGCGCAGAGGACGAGGATGGTTACAGGGGAAGGAACGCATCAAAGAGGAGCCACTGGAGGAGTACCAAAAGAGGAGATTACGGAGAGCGTTGAGAGGAAACCTGCTGCGAACCACAACGAGAAGAGAGGGCTCCTCTTGTGACAGGGTCGGAGTGGCAGAACGATCAAGAAAGGCCACAGTGAGGCTGCGAGGGAAGAGCGATGAGGAGGCACCAAAAGGTACGTTCTTCATTGGCCAGATTAACCTACCGAACGGGGGCCGTGGCGTGCAACAATATAATCGGCCATTGGGGTTTCCCGAGTTAAGGGCCATTGGCAACCGAGATTGCCGAAGATTCGAGAGATTCCGCAAAAAGTTTCGAGAGTTGCGCGTGATTGTGGAATGCCACCAGCCGACTTATGTGGAACATTAATATTTTGTTGAAATTGATTTGTGCGCCAGAGGGGTTACTCCGACAAAATTGAAACAAGGTTAGCTGGGATGGCCAAGTGAAAGCGCCCAGAACCCGAGACAAAGCTCCAAGAACATGTCAACAAGCTCATTGACACGCGTACAGAGGTCGGCGCCCACTTGAAAACAGATGGGGGAAAAATACAAGCGTGCAAACAACGCTGCATACCGAAGATCCGTTTGGATTACCGAGAGGTGGTGCGGAGTGGTGTATCAGCGTCACTCCTGGATTAAAAGATGAGGAGGCGTCCCGTTCGCTCATGCATTTATCAAGCGGTTTGGCAGCAAAATTGCAGAACACGGTCAAGCGAGTGTGTTATCGGCTGGGAATCCAAAGATGTGAAGGAACTGATGCCGCTATAATAACCCAATTGCAGTTCATCTGATCGAACAGCAATATACTGAGACGGAGGCTAAACTGAATGCCCCAACCCAGGTAAATGGCCAGAAACACGGGCCAAGTAGGGAGAAAATGTAAGTTTTATACACACTAACCGGAGGGTTCGTCGAAGCCGTAACCGTGGCTGACCACAACACCGAGACCTGCGCAAAGAAGGTCTTGTCGTGCGTGTGGGCAACGGGTCACTGGGCAAGGGGAGTTGCCCCGACGTCAGAAATGGTCCGACTTATTGGCACGACAGACCGGGCAGGAGAAAGGCGACGCGGTGGCAACCAAACAAAGACCGAGGTGCAAATTTCAATCGCAGGACGGATGGGGAACACAGCGGCCGAGCCAGCTGCTTCATTTCCACCCCAGAGCCTCATTTCCAGCAGCCTCTGCCGGCATAATCCCGTTAGCTTCTATGACAGAGAACGGAAGGGAACCTCATCTGAATTCCGTTTGCTGACTTCAAAAACGGTGTGAACGACCGAGACGCGCCGACTTTGACAATCGAAGGCCGAGAGATTGCTTCCTGGTGGACACAGGGGCAACTACAATCTACGATCAGAAAAAAGTGACTTTCCCAACGCAGCCTTATCGGGGGAACAAGAATAAGGTTTTGGGTGGGGGGGTTGAAGGAGTATCAGGCGTTGCCATGCGAATCCACTGTCTGGACAACTACGGGTAGAGATTGGCGCTTGGCGGCACAACATAGCATTTTTGATGGCTTACTGACACGCCAATTAATGTGTTGGGAGACATCTATTATGTAAGCTGAATTGTACAGTGAAATGTACCCCTGGATGGAGTGTACTTGGATATGGCTCACGAATCGCAATATAACCATGCTGAATCTATTGCAGGAAAATACAGAAGAATCTTGTGTAGCCAGTGGACTGTGCGGATTGTGAAGCATCTAACGCATTTGCAGGTGTGCGTCTCGGAGGTGTGCGACCTGGATAAGTCAGGCATACATTGAGCGGCGAACAGGGTGCAAGACTTCGATTACAATTGGCATTGCAGATTACGTACGTAAGGGAAAGATATACGTCTATGCAGAGAAAACAATTTCGAATCACACCAGAGTTTTGACAATAACATTGGGGACAGTGGATTGGGACAGCAAGATTGCCCTGGAGGTGGATGCATCTGACGCAGGAGCCAATGAAACTGTGGATCAACCAGTCCAGTGTTACACACATGTTACCTTAGCGGATGCGAGAGGCTTACCAAACAACGGACAAAGGGCACATGGTAACCATCTAAAACCTATTGCCAGCCGGAAGAAACTTGGAGGTGAGCCAAGCAAAGGGACTATGGAAGATCGCGGAGACGGATATTGTTGGTCAGGCTGTGGTGGGACTGAAAAGGCTGTGTTTGAGATGGTTGATCTCTCAGAAACAGCGGGGTCGGAGAAATTACTGGACTGCTGGAGCAGGTCCCGACTTGTCTGTGGGCACAACAAGCTAACGACGTGGGTCGAATTAGAAGCATGCACCCAGTAAGGATCAATATAGATACATCAAAGAAGCTGCCTCGCAAACCGCAATAGCCCATTGCGTCCAGAAGCGGAAGCAGGGACAGCTCCCGAATTGGAAGTGCTATTGAAGCAAGGAAACGATTATTCCCACAGTCAAGTCATGTAATACACCGATCTTACCGTGTGAAAACCCGGAAAAGTCGATGTGGAGGTTTGTCGAGGACCTGAGGGCGGTGAATGAGGCTGTGATCCCGCCTACCCCATCGTCACAATCCAGCTACCATTCTAGCAAGTATCCCAAGGAACACCACCCATTTCACTGTAATAGATCTTTGTTCAGCTTTTTTAGTGTTCGCGATAGCCCCTGAGTCGAATTCCTTTTTGCGTTCACGTATCAAGGAAGACAATATACTTGGACGTGCTTCCACAAGGATACACCGAGAGCCCTACTTTGTTTTCCACCGCATTGAAAGACGACCGAGATGACATGTTTTTCCGCGCGATCCACATTGATCCAATATGTTGACGACCTGCTGATCTGTTCAACGTCGAAGGAAGCGTGTGAAACAAGATACTTTGACGCTGTTGGGGGCCTTCGCAGAGAAAGGACAACAAAGCTCGAAAGGCAAATTGCAGTTTTGCCAGGAGGAGGTAAAATATTTGGGACCATTTTGAAGGGAGATACCAGACGTGTCTCTCCGGAGCGTCTGTCTGCAATATTAAAACTGCCCAAGCCACTACCGCTAAACAGATGAGGTCTTTTCTCGGGACGACAGGCTATTGTAGCAGTGGATACCTGACTAATGCGGCCTCAGTACGCCCCCTGCTGGATATTTGTTGTGGCGAGCGCGCCCAATCCGTTGACATGGACGCAAGAAGCAGACGTGGCTTTTGTGACACTCAAGCAAGCTCTGTCATCTGCTCGCTGCTTGGGTATAACGAAACTGTGAAAAACCTTTCCATTTGTACGCAAATGAGAGTCGGGGCTTCGCGCAATCGGTGCTGGCTCAGAAGCACGGAAATAAGTTACGGCCCGTCGCCTATTACTAGCTTAATTGGATCTGGTGGCACAAGGATCCCATCCTGTTTAAGAGCAGTGGCAGCCACTTCGCTCGCAGTGCAGGCGACAGAACCACTCGTCGCGGGACACACTTTGATCTCATGGTGCCACATGCAGTCACCGCCGTGCTGTTAAAAACAAAACTCAACACCTGCTGGCCTCGCAGGCAACGACATACGAACTCTCCTCACAGCTCCACCGAACATTACAATTAAAAGGGTGCCCGCCATTGAATCCTGCTAGTTTCCTCGCGGTAGAACTTGATGGAGATGCTCATGATTGTGAGGAGGTGATCGTACACACATGTCTACCGCGTCTGATTTGAGAAACACACCAATCCAAAATTCTGAGTTGATTCTATATGTCGACGGTGCGTCGTCGGCGGGCACCAGATGGATCACTATTAACCGGCTTATGCAGTTTGCTGCTGAACTCACGAAGTAATTCGAATAAGGAAGATATGGCTTTGCGAACTGCTAACGCGGCAGCAAGCACGAGCTGTTTCGCCCTTACTCGCTGCATGCTGCCTCTCAGAAGGCGCAAATAGTTGACAATTTTCACGCGAATTCCTGGCTTATGCATTTGGCGCTGTACACGAATTCGGAGCCCTCGGGCACGAAAGGGGGTTTATAACACATCGGGTGCCGGGTGAGAATGGTACATGGATTGCGAATCTGCTGAAGGCGATACTTCTGTCTCACCAAATTGCAGTGGTCAAATGTGATGCCCCAACGGGCGGATTCTGATGATGTCTCTCGGGGAAATGCAAGGGCACATGTAGCTGCCAAGGCCACCACTGCGATGCCCTATTGGTATCACAATGTGTATTAACAGCAGCGGCAACGCCAACCCTTGACGACGTGAACACTTTACAGCAGCTGTTAGCACCACAGAAAGGGATTTGTGGATAATGTCTGGATGTGAATTCGATAATGGATCCAAACTATGGAGATCACCTGATGGTCGAGTGGTGGCACCAAAAGCTCTGCTACAACTGGCTCGCTCGATTTGCGCATGGGGCCGGGCATACCAGCAAAGGGGGAATGTGTGCTTCTATTGGGAAGCAATGGTTTGCCCCGGGCTTTAGTCCAATTGCAGAACAGTATTGTTGGACCATGTCACCGTTTGCCAAGAGCACAATCCAACAAGGGGGTACAAATGGCCCAGGCAGCCATCCAAGTACCTTTTGGGCCATTTGTTCATATCCAGATTGATTTCATCCAACTACCAAAGTGCTGTGGATTTGAGTTTGTTTTGGTCATGGTAGATTATTTCATCAAGTGGGTTGAAGCTTACCCCTGTAGAAGAGCAGATGCCATTACTGTGGTAAACTGTTGATGAAGGATTTTTGTCTGTACGTTTGGGATACCCTGTAGGATCTCTAGCGATCAGGGAAGCCATTTTTCAGCCGAGGTGGTGAAGGAGATGTGTCGGGTTTTGCAAATCAAGCAACATCTCAACTGCCCTAACCATCCCACAATCTGCGGGGCAGTGGAGAGGCAGAATGGATTTCTAAAGAATAAACTGGCCAACATTTGTGAACAGACTGGATTGAAATGGCCAGATGCACTGCCATTGCCCTCATGACTGAGATCTACCGCGAATACGGAAAACTGGCTCATCTCCGCATGAGATTCTCATGGGAAGACCTATGAGACTACCGCACTCACCTTCCATTAACTGTAAAAGAATGAAGGTGCAGCAAATGGACGAAACATTGCTAGCTTTCTGTGTCTCCCTGAATCATGCCTGTGGGGACCTTCTATGCGCAGGTGAAGCAAGCCTGCCTGAGCCTGCCACGTCTGCTCACCACAACTTCAAGCCGGGGGAACCTGGTTTATGTAAGGATTTACAAAAGAAAGAACTCTCTTCAAGCACGGTGGTGCGGGCCATTCCTGATATTATACTACCCACACAGCTGTGAAATGTAAGGGGAGAGCAACATGGATTCACGCCACACCTGCAAGCTGGCACGTGGCCAGAAGGAGCCCGAGGAGAACGTTGCTTCCTGATGGCTTTGATGATTCTTTTTATTGGCAGGGTTATTTGTGAACTGGCTGCAGTTTGTGCATTGTGGACATGGTCGGTAAGGCCGATAAGTACTAACTCGTGATCAAAGTCATTTGTATGTTCCCCAGCCAAGTGCCTGTCACACAGCCCGCCGAGCTAACCCACACAGCACCCAGAGACGGAAGAGGCTTAACGGGTAAAATGGAAGCAGATAAGGGTTCAAACAGAACGGAGTTGTAAAGGAGTGTCGGAGCACCCTTGCACCCACAGGGACTACATGGGATAAATACTTATCTGGCTCTTTCTGCGTAACCACGCTAAAGTTTTTAATAAAAACTAATTGCTGGGTCTGCACTAAAATACCTCACTCAGCAGTAACCGGGATACCTCTGTTGGCAAAATACCATTTGATCTCAGTGAGTGGTGTGGATACTGGGTTAAGTGAAGGATATGGAATGAACAGGATAATAACACTAACGACCACATCGTTACTGAGAGGGACGAGAATTGCCCGCGGCACGGAACTTCAGTAACTGGTTTTGGCCAAGTTTAAACTTGAGTAAGATACCTCCATATTTTGTGGTGGAACAAGCGAAGGGAAAAACCGAATCAATGCTTGGTGCAAGAGGCATGGGGAAAAAGAATGTTAGGAAAATCTGAATGCAGTAACTATGTCTATAAAAATCACACGATGGGGCCACAAGTAGCTTTAAATAATACCTATTTTGTGTGCGGAAACCGGAGGCATCCATGGCTTCCAGTTAACTGGACCGGATCATGTTATTTGTCATTCATTGTGCCGCACATGCCCTGCTAAATATGTCACCTTTTGAGCATTTGAAACGGGGTAAACGGAGTTTTACATCAACTGATTGTTCTTCATGATTTCATTCCTCACTACGGGGTAGGGCAACGTCTGTGGGCTGGCAGAGTTAGCCGCCTCGCTCGAGTCGCTTGCAATAAAACTGCCTTGGGCATGGTCGGTATTAATTCGGAGGTGGTCGCCCTGCGCGCGGTCGCGATGCAAAACCGAGTTGCCCTTGAGGTCATCCTCGCGGCTCAGGGTGGAACATGTGCGTTAATTGAATCTGAATGTTGCACATATATCCCGATAACTCAGAGTAAATCGCAGCATAGCTGACAAGATTAAGCAAAGAAGGAGCTAAGTTTCATGATTATTTTACGAAGGATGGACTTTATTCCTGGTTTGAATGGATTTTCGGAGAATGGGGAAGCTAACTCTGTTAAGGCTGGATCTCTGTGGATTATTAAGGATTGTCATTGTCGTCGTGCTTGTTAAATGTGACACATACCACATTGCCGACATTGATGGTTTCTTTTTTAAAGAGGAATGCTGCTACAAAAGTAATGGTGGTCCAACAGCACCTTCCTATTTCGATTCTGAAGTCGAGTCTACGACTCTGAAGAGATCAGACTAGATTGGAAATCCATGAGTCAACGCAATGAGTGTGTTCAATGCTTATGGGATTGTCCTTCCACTGTACTCATCTGCTTTGTTCCAAACCCTGCATAGGTGCGTGAATCAGCCGTGCAGCCCAAAGTGGTAGCCCTCTACTGCATCGGCCTAAGGACCGACTGGAGCCTCATGCCGGCCCAAAAGCTGTACAACCACCTGAAGCCACCTGCTCCGAAGGACAGGGAAGGCTGAAAGGGGACTGAGCTCTACAATGTGCGCTGGGAGGTGACTGCCCAGAAAAATGGGCACACTGATGCGTGGAAATGTATTTCCAATTGACAAACGTTAACCTTGAAGTTGTGTTGCCTTAAGGGAAACAAAGGGGTGAAGGGGGTGGGGGGGATGATGGGGAAAGTTCCTTTTTAAACAAGTTTTCGTTTCCTTTAAATGTATCAACTGTTTCTTTTTCGATGTACTCACTCTTGCTCAATATACATGAATTATAATAATCAATTCCTTATGTTCAGTTGTTGAAAAGTATACAATCACATTGCTTAAACCAAGTATATTTACCGGGACCTGTAACCGAATGTTTTATCTCCACTTTCTTTGTACGCCTCTCGCTCCACTCCAGCCCTGTCTGCTTGTAGTATCTTATTTAACAACTTTTGCCGAGTGAAATGCCTTTCCATGTGAAACCAGTCTCACCAAGGCAGCTGAAGGTCATCATGACGCAAACTCCCTCTCTTTGCTTTGTTCTCCCAAGCCCTCCACTCCTTCCAAGGCATATATATACTATATATATATATATATATATATATATATAAATATATATGTAATCGGAAAAATGTAAGCTGAGTTTCGTTACAAATCATTGTGGATGTTACCACATCTCAGTGTTTTGGACTCCATGGTGCCGCGTAATAAATGTTTCTGTGATCAATAGTAGCTTTCCTTGTGGACAGTGGATTATTTGTGTTGCAAAATTGAGTAATAGTATTTACACTGAGTCTGTTTATAAATTCCACAACACGCTGTTCCCGCCCCAGCCCTCTCCCTTCCACAGATCTTCTAATGTCTCTGCTCCCACTGTTTTTGTCGCTCCCTCTCCACCCCTCTTGTCTCAGCCCCCCTTGCTGTGCGTTGTGTGTTAGCTCTCATACCAGCCTCGACAATGTATACAAAAAAAAACCGATCTCACGAACTCTGAAAAAATCCTCTTTATCTCTTTGCTGATGACTCCACACTCTGTTGTACATCCCTCATCCTTTTGATAAGACAGACAGCAGCCTCTCCCTCTCCTCAGACCTAAAATCACAAACTGGTCAAACACTGTGGATACGTATTAACTTTGAGAAATCTATGTCTCTCTGTGTGTGTTGCTCTGTGTGTGTCTCTTGTGTGTGTCTCTGTGTGGTGTGTCTCTGTGTGTGTGTGTCTCTGTGTGTGTGTGTCTCTGTGTGTGTGGTTCTTGTGGTGTCGTGTCTCTGTGTGTGTGTGGTCTCTGTGTGTGTGTGTGTGTCTCTGTGGTTCTCTGTGTGTGTCTCTGTGTGTGGTGTCTCTGTGTGGTGTGTCTCTTGTGTGTGGTGTGTCTCTGTGGGTGTCTCTGTGTGTGTCTCTGTGTGTGTGTCTCTGTGTGTGTCTCTGTGCGTGTCTCTGTGCGTGTCTCTGTGCGTGTCTCTGTGCGTGTCTCTGTGCGTGTCTCTGTTCGTGTCTCTGTCTCTCTCGCTCTCGCTATCTCTGCACTGCAACACCTCCCAGCTACTCTCAACAACCCTCTGAAGAAGTTCAGTCACTCAAACTCCTGGGTCTCATTATCAGCTCTGATCTTTCTTCAGCAAAGCACATTTCAATGTCGGCCTCCAAAGGCAGCTCCTGATTGGGTATGCTCCGACGTACAAAGTCCTTCATTGGCACACCTGAACTCCTGTCCACCTTCAAGGCCTTCATCTGTAGCGTGATGGAGTGCTGCTCTCTGCTCTGGGCTGGCTCCCCTGCCCAACTTTTGTGACCCTTGATGCTGTGAAAACCAAAGCATTCAAAATTTTTGAATCTCCCGCAGTGAAGCTGAGTTTATGGGCCTATCACTCTTCCATCCTTTCGAGTGGGTTCCTGGAATGTCCTATCCCGAAGAGAGCATTATCACCTGTCTCTGTTATCATCTGAGCTCAAGCGTTTGGATTCGGAGACCGGATTGCGGCGAAAAATGGCGGTGGTTACACCTACTATTGGTCTGGTCGCTCTGATGGTTACCCAAGGAGTTGCTGTGGCTGTGTCCAATAAGCTGACTGCAATGATAATTGAGGTAACACCGGTCAATGAGCGTATTATGAGACGAAGGATTCGTCACTCCTTTGGTGTCATTTCCCTGGTCTCTGTTTATGCACTGACTGAGGCGAGTGATCTCACCGTGAAGG
>JAXMNL010000048.1:244743-260614 GCA_035128595.1 Eptatretus atami | reverse complement strand
TTACCTAAATGGAGGATGTGGATCCGAACAAGGACCACTTCAGGCTTAACAACTGAAAAGGATGTGGAGACACATGGTGGGTACTGTATATACTAGCTTATTAATTGGAGGATCCTACGTCGATAAACTTACCCAATGTAAGATATGGACCCCTAGTAGAACGTAGAAAGCAGTTTACCACGCGACATGTCCGAATTCTCACCGGCATGTGCATTCAGATTCCCACAGGTGGTGGATGTTCTAGTCTGGGGTAGCATGGCCCACTCCAATCACTGCATTGCGGACTTGCCGCGGTCCAATTCCCTGGCAATGCCACTCCAATTACCCACTGGCATTGCCACTGCCAATCCGCTACTTGCATTTGGACCACTCCAAGTCCCCACTGCAGGCGTTGCACTGATTCGCGGACCAATTCCACCTGGGCATCGCCACTACAATTTCCCACCGCGATGGTCACTCTAATTCCCCTGCACCAGAGACATTATCAATATTGCAATATCACAGTGGGAAATCCAATTCACTCCTGCGACGGACACTCCAGAGATTCCAACCGCGACAGAGATATTCTAATTCCTCACGGTATGGACATTCCAGTATGTGCACTGTCGCACGGATTCATAATTCCCACCGCATGGCATTCCAATTCCACCGTATGGGCCATGTAACCAACTCAACTACTGGCTATGGCCAGCTCCAATTTCGCCCTGCGAAAGACTATTCTACATCCGCAATGCAATGGTACAACCTCGAATTACATTCGGACAGACACTCCGCAATGTCCCCCCGCCACGGACATTCCAATTCACACTCGTATGGAACATTGCAAACATTTTCCAATCCGGGCATGTGACCACGTCGAAATCCAGATTCCACCCCACCCATCACGGTAAGATTCCAATTCCCACCAGCACAGACACTCCAATTCCCTCGGCACAAGGACATCCAATTCACACCGTATGGACAATTCCAAATCCGCACTGTACGGAAATTCCCAATTCCCAGCACAGCACCGGAAATTCCAATTCCACACCGCATGGCCACTGCCCAAATTCCCACGCATGGTCATTGCGCCAATTTCCGACCACATGAAATCAATTCCCCGACCGCATGGAAACTCCAATTCCACCCTTGATAGCGGACATTCCAGATCACCACAGGTATGGATTGTTGCCATTGCCGCTACAGCATGGGACATTCAATTCACACGCATAGTGGACATTCCAAGATTTGCAACCTCCACGCGGTGACAATCCCAAGGTCACCTGCACAGATATTCCAATTCCCACCCACCACGATGAATCCAATTCCCAACCGCTGGGACAACTCCAATTCCCCTGCAACAGATAGTTCCATTTTCCCCACGGCACAGAAATTCCCAATTCCACTGCACGTACGATATCCAATCCCACCACATCAGAGACTTCCAATTTGCACCACAACATTTCGGAACATTTCATCCACCGCTCGGGACACTCCAATTTCCCGTGCGTACCAGATATTGACCAATTCCAATCGCACGAGAATTCAATTCCACTTCGTTGCGACGGTGAATTCCAATTCACACTGCACATCGGGACATTCCATATTCCCGCGCACCAGATATTCCAATTACCACCACAACGGACATGTTCCATTCCCAACCGCTGGTACAGCTCTCAATTCCCTGCACAGTATGATTCTCAATTCCCACCCACAGGAAATTTCAATCCACTGCTAACGGGCCCAATGGTCGTAATTCCCACAGCACGGACATTCGCAATTCCCGACCACACAGAAATTCCAATTCCCACCGCTGGGGACCCCCAATTCCCCTGCACAGATATCCCAGAACCTTCCCACCGCATGGAAATTCCAATCCAACCCTGGTATGGACAGATACCATTGCACACCGTATGCGATAGTCCAATTCAACAATCGTCATGGATAGTCCAGATTCATACCGTAATGGACAATCAGATTCACACCGTATGGACAATCAGCTATTCAACCTGTATCAGCACACTCCATTCCACATCCGTATGACAAGTCCGAATCAGCCACTGTACGGACAATCACTGATTGGCGCCACGAGCCGTGCCTGGATTAGATCCAGATTCACACCGCATTGATGAGGCAATGTTCACGACCCGTATGGACAATCATATTCACAGCCGGGTATGGACATTCTCAGATCCGCACGTGTAACGGAAATTTCGCAATTCCCACGAAACACCCGAATTGGTGCCAATTCCCCGACCCGAATGGCACTCGCCAATTCCCACCGGCATGGTCATGCATGCCAATTTCCACCACCAATGGAAATCCAAGTGTCCCACCGGCATGGAGAATTACCAATTCCACCGGTACGGACAAATGCAATTCACACGGTATCGGGATGTTTCCAGATCCGCACACAGGATCATTGTTAACATCATTCACCACGCATGAATGGACATTTCCATAATTCATGCGACCGGGCGTGGAAACAATCCAAAGTCCCCTGCACATAAGATATTCCAGATTCCCCCACACAGATGTAGTCTTGCCTAGGATTCCTTCAGACGTGCTGGGGACACTTACCAATTCGCCCTGCGATGCAGGATGATTTTCAATTTCGCCGACTGCACGGTTACATAATACCAAGTTCCCACCACCATATTCAGGAAGATTCCGAGATGTCACACAACAGACGGGACTGTCAATCCCACGGGCTGGAGGACACTCCAGATTCCGCGACTGACCAATTATTTCAAAGTTCCAGCCCGTACACGGGAATGTCCATTATATCCCACTGCAACGATGATCAACCAATTCCCGCACCCACATAGAGATTGCAAAATTCAACAGAGACAGCGGACATGTTCAATTCCACCGCTGGGCAACCTCCAATTCCCCGTGCACAGATATTGCGCAATTCCCATCTGCGACGGAAGATTCAATTCGCCACCGCCACGGGTACTTTCGCGAAGTCCTCACTGCACGAGCGGATCATTCCAATTTACGCACCGACAGCGGGAATTCCATTCCCATCCGCACAGAGTTTCCAATTACCTACACACGTACATTCCAATTCCGCACCGGACTATGGAGATTCCAATTGCCCACTGCTATTGCGGACATTTCGCGAATTACCACCTTTACACTGTACACGGCATCATCCAATTCCCGCCGCAACAGAGTATGGTCCAAGATTCCGGCACTCGCAGTCGTAGCAATCCAATATCCTACCACAGTATGAGATTCCAATTCACACACACATAACGACGCTTTGACATTTATCAATTGTTCCCGACCCGCTTTGGGGGACAATCGCTCCAAATTCCCTGCACATGATATTCCAATCCGATCGCACAGAAACCAGATTCCACCCGCACGGAGCTTTCAAGTCCTCCCACTGCACGGACATCCAATTCGCCGCCGCACAGATATTGGCCATTCATCACCGGGACATTCAAGTTCACCGCACAGCATATTCAATTATGACACACGGACCATCCAATTCCCCCGCTGATCACTCGAATTCCCCTGCACGCAGATATTCCCAGATTCGCCACACACGGAAGAGTTTCAATTCCACTGCATGGCAATCGAATTCCCACCGCACGGGACATTGCCAATTCCCACACACAGAATATTCCATTCCCACCAGCTGGCACACCACCGAATTCCCATGCACCAGATACCCATTCCCACCGCATGGAAATTCCAATTCCAACCGTAAATGTGACAATGACCATATTCACCCGTATGGATAGTCCCAATTCGACTATCCGTAGGGTACAATGCCAATTCACAATGTGATCCTGGAAGACGCGGATGAGACAATGAGCTTTCACTAGCCTAGTGTGATGAAGGAGTACGTGTCCTAATTCACGTACCGGCGGATCACTAGGTCGATCATATTTGTACCAATTCAACTATGCGAGGTATGGAACAATCCATTCACTAACCGGTATGGTACAATCCAATGTCACAGTTGTAAATGGACAAGTCCTATTCGAACCGTATGGATTATTCCAAAATTCACACCGTTGGACAAGCTCAATTCACACGATGGACAATCCAATTCACAAGCCGTGAAATGGAAAATCCAGAGTTCACATGCCATCCAGGTTCCGTAGGACATCCTATTCACACCGTATGGATAGTCCTATGTTCACATATTGACTCAGTGTATGTGACAATCCAATTCACCACCGTAAATGCGACAATTCCATTCACGCCAGGTATGGACAATCCAATATTACACCGGTGAATGGGAAATCCAATTCGACAACCCGTATGGACAATGCCAATTCACCCGGTCATGGACAATCCAATTCACACGCGTGATGGACAATCAATTCACAACCAGTTAATGGTACAATCCTATTCATCGACCGTATGGATAGTTCAATTCAGCGACGCGTATGGGAACAATCCAATCACAAACGTACTGATCAGTCCAGATCTGCACCGCACGGACATCTCAATTCACACTGGCGATCTGGTCCAATCCACCACAGTCCACCGGACATTGCAAATTCACAACCGTATGGACATATTCCAATTCACACCGCATGACAAATCCAATTTCATACGAACCGCAGCACTTTACAATGGTCCCGACCACATCGGCACACTTCAATTCTCAGCCGTTCATGGAAATCTCCAATTTCCCACCGTGCGACAATGCCAGAATTCACACCGCATCGGACAATCCAAATTCACACCGCCGGAACTTTTCCCAATTCTCAAACCACATAGGACATTCCAATTCCGCGCACGCCATGGAATTCCAATTCCAACCGTGTGGACAATCCAATTCACTACCGCAACGGACATTCAATTCCCCATCTGCTGGAACACTCTGATTCCCCTGCACAGAACCATTCCAATTCCCACCCCGCACATAATTCTACATTCCCACGCCAACAGACTTTCCAATTCGCATCATAAGTACAATCCGAATTCACACAGAACCGCACGGGACATTCCAATTCCCATGACCGCTGGGGATCTGTTCCGCCCCCTAAATTCCCCTGCAACAGACAACTTGCCAATGTCCACCGCTACGGAAATTCCAATTCCCACCGCACAGACTTCCAATTCCACCGTCTGGTCTTCAATTCCTTGGTACAGGATGTTACGCCAATTCCTCTGCGCTGCACAGATATTCCAATCACCAACGAGCGGAAAATTCCAATTCACCCGTACCGGTGGCACAGACTTACCTAAGATTCCATCACAGCGGACATTCCAATTGGCCACCCTGTTCCTGGGTACCTCCAATTCCCGTTGCACAGATATCTCCAATTCACCCGCAGTACTGACAATGTTCGCAATTCGCCCCTGCATCAGATATTCCCAATTCCTGCACCACACGGAACATTTCCAATCCCACTCGCTGGGACACTGTCCAATTCGCCGCACAGATATTCCGAATTCCCTGCACAGATATTCCCAATTGCCCACCGCGCATTCAGACATCCAAGCTCGGACGGCCGCACAGAGTTCCCCCTTGGTCCACCTTTGTGTTGAGAGCGTGCAAGTTGCGTCGCATGAACTGTTCCGAAGAGATACATTGTCGTCGTTTTTGTGCGTTCGCGTCGCCTCACTGCATGACCGGTGATCCTCACTGGTCGGCTGGTACGGAGTCCTGAGCGTGACCGTTCGATCTTCCTCCTGCGTTGTGTTAACCGCGATGGCTTCATGGTAGTGATGTTGGGCGACTTTGTTCTCCCCATCAATGATCATGTTCTTAGTGTGAGCCGTCAGTTAGACCGCTCAGTGGGTAATGACCACCGACCTGTCGGTTGCGCTGGACCGATGCTTGTACGAGGCGCCGACGGAGCGTGGCCGAATTGCGCCACAATCCAGGAATGAGGTCCCAGACCACTCTCTCAGATCTATTGGCTCCGCCTGCTCTATGGGAATCTGTGTTTATCTGGAGCGAACGATCGGAGCAGCGGGAACCTCCTACCTTATTGGCCAGCACTCCCACGGACGAGCTCACAACGAGCCTCCTCGAAGAGTCGTCTCAGGGGCGCTGCAGTCCACCACAGACAACCAGAGCTGATATCCGCTCTACGCCGTCATCGTATGGCGCAAAAAGGGGGAGCAGGTTCTCTCTGCGCCCTGCCGCAAATGCGAGCAAATGGAAGGCGGGCACCGCTTCTCGCCAAGGTGGCAGCTAAGGTGATTGCACTGCAAGGCGCTCGGTGTTGTATACATGCGAATGGATCGGGCACGGGAGTACTGTTCGCTACTCCGCCCGAGCAGCGAGGTGAGACTAGTCAGCGTGGGTCTTCCCTCGGGAAAAGTCCAACAAATATGCGAGTTACAGTGTGTGGGGCGTGGGAGCCGTGGACGGAGTGGGACCGGCCAGATCACCATGGAAACCAGTTTCCCATGGTTCAGAGTGTGTCGTTTGTACGAAAGAGCAACTCCACAAGCACGTCCGCACAGAAGCCTGGGGAGGGCAACAGCGGTGTCATTGTACACGGCATCGCGACGAGGAGATTTCATGAGCGCATGCGGCGAAATCAACCTTTCCTTCTTCTTTTTCAAAAACGGATTTCATAACGGTCAAGGATACACGATTCGGGGTCCACTGCTGGAGGGCTAACTACCGGAGGTATTAGAGGATGGCCGAGGTGTGGGGCCATGGCGCCTCCCTGGGGGCCCCCACATTTAGGGGCGCCCGCAGTCAAATTTCAATGCCAATCTGTTCGAAATAATCTGCCTGAAAATGTGCTTTGCTGAGCTTTTATGTTGGGTCGGGTGAGTGTCAAAGGACTTGTAAACTCCTTGTGTATAGAAGTCTTTTACAAAATATATGTTCCCGTCATTGTGAGGGAATGGACTTGTTCAAGCTTTGTTCTTGTGTTCAAGCCGTTTCGTATCACGGTCCACAAGACGGATGCAAACGTGGTCAAGGTCAGATTCCATCGGAGGCAAGCCTGGGGCACTGGGAAGCCCCTGAGCATTCGGGATGCCCCTTAATAATTTTGACGGTATTGGATCGTCGAGGCGCTATTAGCGGCGGACCCTGCGTGGAGCAGTCGAGGCCAACAATAAGACTACACGGGATGTGAGGGTCGGCAAGAACTGCGAGCCGCTCCAGAGCCAGCAGCACAGAACCGGAAAACAGAGGTCCAGCCAGCAGGAGGGGGTTGAAGAAGGTGAAAGGTTCGCTGTGGATAGAAACTAGGCTCTAGGCCAGCCCAGGGAAACGGCGCGGTCAGGGGTCAGTATTCGTCTCTGTTATGCGGTCTACGGTGTACACCAGTGGAGAGACTGTGCCGGCTGGCCAGGAATCGGCTGGCAGTCTACGGATGAACGTCTGCATACTGGCGGCGCAGCAAGTCGCAGTAAAGGTGACTTTTTCTATGTGTCCAGTGGTGTGGATGAAAACGTAACTGTGTTGGTTGAGTATTCTGAGAGTCCGTCCACGTTGCGACTCTGACAATTATACTCAGTAGACTGCGGTGCGTACCACTGCAAGAAACACGAATGAATAGATGCGGGCTGCTTCGGTGTACCCGAGCACGTCTCATCAAGAATTCCTGAGGGGTCCTACGGAAATACGGACGGTGGTGCTCAACAAGCGTGCAAACGTCCAAGGAAAAAGATGAAGCAGACAAAAGACAGGGAACCTGTTGTTCGTACGATATGTCCTTCGTATAAATCTGCAGAGAGTTTGTTCACCTTTCCGTGCAGCAAACAGGCTAGATTTCTGGTCCATTGTGACAGAGGCATGGAAACCAAACAGAGGGACGACGAACAGAGCGATTTTGGCACGAAATCACCAGCCGGCGTCAAGATTCGTGCGCCACAACATCTCGGAGGTATCCACCCGAATGAAGACAACATGCATCATATGTTAGACACGCGCGAGGATATCAGCTGACTGACGTGGACCTGGCTTGCCAATGACATGGTGGATGTTGGGGCCCTCCTGAGCGAGCCCGTCATCAGATTATGATCGAGCTAACACTCTGGGCATCACTGTGCTCTAGATTCTGGAGCCTCCTGCAGATGCATATTGAACAAGGTCCCTTTGTTCATGCCATACAGGTTTTGAGGTTGAGGTGAGGTCAAAGGGCTGGGACTCAGTCGGGGTTGCAGCGGAAGCTGGGTGCCAGAGGACTCGTTTGTTGTGGTGACCACGGTTAGTAGACCTACAAAGGAGAGAGTCCGTGTAAAAGTGCTCCTGCTTTGAGACTTTCTCGAGAGTCAGCTACATGGTTACAAATTCTGTACTAGGATCGTATGTGCAGATCTCTTTGGCAGGGCGCTACTGCCTGGGGTGGGGGAAGGATTCAGAACGACTGCGGAAGCGATTTGCTATGTTACGTTCAAGTGTCGAAGGTTGCATTTTGAGGGCGTCGCGCAGTGTGCATTGTGCGAATAGTCATCCCGCTTGGTCAGACGAGACAACATCCGCAGGTCATCGGGACACTGAACTCTCATAAAGCAGGTGTTTAGTGCGTGAAATTGCGAAATCCTATTTGAGAGGAGGGTGATAGAAACGAAGTGTGAAGTCGTGATAATCGTTTGCTCGCTGAGGGTGACGTAAAGGTCTCATCATTCCGTGGCATAGCGGAATATAATTGTGGGTGTCATGGGACGGAACGGGTAAGCTATCCTTGGGTTAATGGCATTGTACATTGCGGAATAAACGATCCATTTTTGTTGTGCATGCACATTGCAGAATATGCCGAGAACAAGGTAGGTGGGCAACGAACGTTAGCAACTACTTAGTCATGCTACGACATGTGAATGAGTTGAGGTTGCCCCATCTATCGGAAATAGCGTCTGCTGGATTTAACAGCGTCGCTGCGTTGTGAGAAGAGGCAAAAATACTTCTCTGTGTCAGTCCGAGGTTTCTATTATGCTCCTGCTGTTGCCTGGCTTGCAGTGATTGGTGGCTTCGCGATTGGGCCCTGACATAAGGCACACTGCGACCAGCTCACAGTTATTGCTATGAGATACGATCGGAGAACGTAGGCTCCAGTGGATGCGTTTCATGACCTGTTGTCTTGAGCAACACAGGATCACACTGGACTCTCAGCGAACGGTCGGACGGCATTACTGGATTTTTGACCCAGACGCACTGGATTGACACGGATCGCTACTGCCGAAGACAGTCTTTAATCGATATACGCAGTATAATTATGATAGTGGGCCGGATACACTGGTATGGATGCGTGAGGAATGATCAATAACCGAGGGTGATGAAACCCTCCGTCGCAACTATTTGTGCATGCGTGAACGCACTCACTGAAACTTAGGTCGGTCAGTGCGGCCGGTGGAATGCTGTGAGACCTGACAGGCAGCATTAGTTGAATTCGTGGTACAAGTGGTATGTGATTTTTTTACAGCTTCCACGTCGCGCTGACGACGCGAGATTATTTGATGCGCCATGAAAGCCCGAAAGGTCTGCCAGTACCTCAGAGCGCCTCAGCGACACTTGCTGGTCGGTCTCATTCTGATGACAAACCCGAGCTCTTGTAGATGAAATCGTATGAATCGCGCAAACGACATGAACAAACTGAAATAGTGAACGAGAAACACCGCGCCGAGACACTCACCAAACGATGTGCACGCTCGAGATAGGGGTTCTAAGTGCTGGTTTCTGGGTCTGACTGGTCCTCGGTAAGATTGATCGGTAAGTAGTAAAACCCTTCAGTTGAGCAAGCTACCAGGATCTCACGACAGCCGTGCAAGCTCCAAGTCACTGCGAGCTTCGTGCAGTGTGGTCGCGGATCAATTGATCACATTCCGTTGTTGACGGAGTGGAGTGCGTACAGGTTCACGGAGGAATTCGCTCGCGGGATCGCGTAGGACGAAATGCGCTATGTCCACCTGCGCTCCCGTTAGGACGTAGGACACACTCCAGAAGTAGAAAGAGAACGCCAAGGAGGTCTGTTCGCATTCAGTTGGTTACGTTGCGGTGATGCTCGACGTACGAGCTGTGCGCGTTGAAAAGCGTACAAAGCGCTTGACAGGCGCGATGAGCGAGCATTTGATTCCTGGCGTGGCTCATGTTGGAAGCTCGGAAGTGGAGTTCAGATTCGAGGTCATGCTGAATGCTCGGTCGAGCTGTATCGTGGAAGAAGTCTATGCCATCGCTGGACCGGTCGAGCAGAAGAAAAATTGATTCAGATTCCAGCAGCCATGATGAAGGAGTCAAGAGCCGAACTCTGGCTGTACATGAAGCGTTGAGAATGTACAGTTTTCCATCTGAGGCGAAGACTCACCGATACTGGTTCCCAGAACGTGGAAGTGCTGCTTCGGATTAACTCTGCACTGATGGTGGGGTCGAAACTGCTCTCGTGGGAGCGCTCGTTTTCGAAACTGCAAGCTTATCAGGACCATGCTTCGCTCCATCGAATGGGGGCAAGGCAGAGATGGTCATGTGGACCGATCATTTCACCGAATCCGATGTGCTCAATTCCATGTGCGAGTTGAGCAGTATCCATATCAGCAGTTCGGCTGCCATTTTTCGTGTCGCGAAGTCCGCGCAAGAGAAGCTTGTCCATTGGATTAAGGCACCGTGTGTTGTTCAGTTGATGTGGATTGACACTTGCCGTATATTTGCGGGTCGCTGGAAGTCGGCGATTAATCGACAGTCTGGGATTTCTCGTGTGCGCCAGGAGTGGTGTTTTCGAAGTAGAAGATTTTGAGTGCGAAGGTTCGTAGTATGATTTAGATGACAGGTGGTCGTTTATTTTCTTGTACTGTTCGTTACGTCTATCTCGTACCTTGTAGCAAGCAGGCAACTTTTGTGATGTCATGGATTTTAGATGGAGCTGAGCATATAGTCATCAGCTCGAATAGATGAAGTCTGACCAGCCGATAATGCAAGTACATATCCGTCATTCCTGCTGGTCTATATTGTGCAGATTTAATTGTTAATGTTGTGAACTAGTGATGCCAACTCTATTCCGTGATCAGGATCTGCCAAGATCTAATAGATACAGCAGTTCAGGTGTTGGATTAGTAAAGAAGCAGTTAATAGATTTGAAGGTTGTTTGATAATCTCACTTTGGGGCCCCGGCTCCAATCTGTGTGCCCAGAGCGGCCCCCAGGATGGTAAATCCGGCCCCGGCTGGAGAGGCCTTTGGGCCGTCGATCTAGTAGCTGTTATGTCGTGATGGAGAGTGTTTGGGGGTTTGGGTGTCATGTTCATATCGTGATTGGATAGTTATGAGGGGGAGTTAGGGTGCTTTAATGTTTCATCGTGTGAATGGGATAGTTATGTGGGGGTTTGGGGTGTGAATGTTTCAAGAGTCGTGGATGATAGTTATGGGGGCGTGGGGTGGTATGTTTCAGTCGTGATGGGGTTAGTGGGGGTGAGGGTGTATGTTCAATCGTGAGTGTGTGATTATGGGAGTTTGGGGTGTATGTTCGACTCGTGTGCATGGGATATGTTTGTACTAAGGAGGTGTGGGGGTGTATGGTTCAATCGATGATAGCGACAATAGTTAGTGGGTTGAAGGGGGGGTGTGGCTATGTTCAATCGTCGATGGATAGTTTTATGGGGGTTGGGGGTTGTACGTTCAATTCGTGATGGATAGTTGAGGGGGGTTAGGGTTATACGTTCAAGATCGAGTGATGATAGTATGGGAGTAGGGTTGTTTGAGGTTCAAATCGTGAGATAATGTTATGGGGGTTAGGGTGTATGTTCTAATTCGTCGGATTGGATGAGTTATGGTCGGTAGGGCGTTTTCAATTCGTGATGGTAGTTATCGGGGGTTAGTGGGTGTGTACGTTCAAGTCCGTGATGGATAGTTATGGGGTTAGGTGTATGGTTGCCTATCGTCTGAGGGATAGTTACTGGGGGCGTTAGGGTTGTACGGTTCAAGTCGTGAATGGGATGTTTATGGGGGTTGGGGTGTAGTGTTCAAATAGTGAAATGGATAGTGTATGCTGGATTTTCACCACCCGTTGTGATCGTTGGAATGGATTTTCTGGCCTTGGTTGGATTGTGGATGCCTATTTAACTCAGGCTACGAGTGTTTAACGTTTGTCCGATGTGGTTATAATAAGTCCCTTGCATAAAGACCTCACCGACGGACTGATAACCCGATGTCCGACACAATGTCCTTTTCTTTGGTAAAACATTTCTTTTCTAATACCACCATTACAAGTTTCTCACACTGCGTACACTGCGCAGCAACATGAACTTGAGCAATCTCCATTTTGTTGCGAATATTTATTTTGTTCTAATTTGTGATTTATCTCTTACTTTTAGTTAACAGTGTTAAGCCAACCAGATATTCATTTCACTTCCACATTTACGAGGTCGAGAGAGTTTTATTCTGAACTTGGTACTTTGGGTCAGTCCCAAGGAGTACACACACCACTGAGATGCATAATCCCTCAGGTGCTTGGCGAGGGAGCTAAATCAATTTTACAGTTTCAAAGCATTTTATGAAGCTTGTATGGGAAGGTGGTTGGGGGCTAACCAACCCAGACTGCAGACGTGTCGCTCTAGGCAAGAAGGCCACACGTTCATTTTCGCAGGACGCGGAAGGTTCGCAGTTTGCGTACAGCGCGCAGCGTCCACACCCGCTCCGGACCAATGACATTTATCAACATTTAGGGAAAAGACTCTTGCCACAAGGAAAGCCATCTTCCAGCTTATAGCATAAAAGCTTACATTTCTAAAAACCCGCCATTTGGTTAGCAATTTAGAATACCAATTAATATAAAGTTTTTCCTCCACACAATAGTTGTATGGGGGTTGGGCGTGTACTGTTCAAGCTCATGATGGAGTAGTTATGGGGTTAGGTGTGTATTGTTCAGATCGTGATGGAGAGTTTGGGGGTTGGGGTGAATGGTTCATCGTTGATGGTAGAGTTATGAGGGTTGGGTGTATGTTCAATGTCGTGGGATGGCAACGAGTTAATGGGGGTTTGGGTGTATGTTGAAGTCGTGATGGGAGAGTTATCGGGCGGTTAGGGTGTATGTTACAAGATGCGTGATGGAGAGTTATGGGGGTTGGTGGTATGTTCAGTCGTGGAATGGAGAGTCGTGATGGGGTTAGGAGGGGTGTGATGTTCCAACCTCGTGATGGAAAGTTAGAGGGTTGGGGTGTATGCGTGTCAGTCGTGAAAGTGGAAGGAAGTGCATTGGGGGTTAGGGTAGTCATGTTAAACTCGTGAAGCGGGTATGGGGTGTAAAGTGTTGCATTTGTGATGGAGAGTATATGGGAGGGGGTGTGGGGTGTATACTGTTCAATCGTGAGTGGAGAATGGTATGGGGGTTGGTGTATCGTTGCATTCGTGAGTGGAGAAGGTTATGGTTCGGTGATGGATTGATTATGTTCCAATCGTGATGGGGAGAAGTTATGGGGTTGGGGTGTATGTTCAATCGTGAATGGAGATTACGTGGGGTGTGGGGTGTATGTATTCAATTCATGATGGGGAGCGTTAGGGGTTGGGGTGTACGTTCAGTATCATGATGAGAGAGTTTAGGTGGTTTCGTGGGTGCTATGTTCAAGTCGTGATGGGCAGAGGTTATGGGGTGAGGTAGTTGCTGATGCCTGCCGCTGGTTTGTACCATAATTCCTGGGACAACCGTTGATCCAGGGAGATGAGTATGGGGTTTGCGGCCAGCGGCTGTATCTCACCTCCTTCGATTCGTGGGAGTGCTGGAATAACCCCTGTGACCCTACAATATTGCCAGCCTCTCATGTCCTTTGATCAAATGCCGGGCGATTCACGGCTTCGTAGGGATCGCTGGTGTGGCTGTTTGACCATTTCCAGCTCTCATTCCTCGTGTCCAAAGGATGGCCTTGTGGGGATGTATGACAAACTTCCAGGCCCTCTTATGTCCTTGATACCAAAGGATCCTTAGTGATGTAATGACAGTATTCACAGCCTCTCGTTCTATGGATATAAAGGTCCTTGGTTGTTATGTGTGACATTATTCCAGCCTCTCATTGCTTTGATTTCCAGAATGATCCTTTGGTGGATGGGATGACAATATTCAGCTCTGCATTCTTAGTGATCCAATAGGATCCTTGGTGGATGTATGACAATATTCCAGCCTCGTCATTCCTATGATGCCAATGATTTCCTTGGTGGATATGGTATAAATATTACAGCCAACTTATTTCCTTGATCCAAAGGATACTTGGTGATGTATGACAATTATTCCAGCCTCTCATTGCTGCTATGATGCAAAGAGATCCTTGTGGGATGTATGACAATATTCCAGTGCCTATCATTCCTGTGATCCAAATGATCACTTGGTGGTGTATGGACAATATTCGTCAGCCCTATCATTTCTATGATTCCAAACGGGATCGCTTGGTGGACCTGTTGACAATATTCCATGTCTATCATTTCGACATTGATGCCAAAAGGAGTCCTTGGTGGAATGTACTGACAATATTGCAGCGTATCAATCTCCAATGTCCAAATGATCCTTGGGTGGCGATGTAGCTGACAATGTATCATGCCTCTCATTGCTTTGATCCAGGTACTGGTTGATGTATGCACTAAGTATTCCAAGGCTATTTCAGGGTCCTGGATCTCTAATGATCCTTGGTGGATGTATTGAAGAGCTATCTACCAGCCTTCATTCCTATGATCCAAAGGGATTTTGGGTGTATGTGTGACCGATATGAATTTGAGTATCATCAATGCCGTATGGAGCCGAGAAGGATTGAATTGGTGGATGGTGGAGACGAATATTTGCCCCGCTAATTCGATAGAGAGAGACACTCACACTAATGTGCTGGAGTCTGAGAGCCACACTATTTTCATGACAGAGACTTTGTATCAATGATCCTTCCGGAGTTTATGATAAGAGGTCGTTCGAGGGTGAGAGAGATTTGCTTTGTCCAGGGTGAATCGCTTGGTGGAGACGCGTCAAGTTATCGCCAGACTATCATTCCATAGTGATGCCAATATAGTGATCGCTTGATGGGATAGTGTGATTGATCAGATAAGTTGCAGCGCCATTCATTAGTCTTCCTTAAAAGATAGAGTGTATCCAAAAAGGAGATCGTTGGGTGGATGGTAGTTGGACGCAGAATATTCTCATTCTATATCGATGTTCCTCCAGCATGGAGTGGCCGAGAAGGATCCTTGGTGGGTATGCACAATGTATGCAGCCTTATCATCGCAAATGATCCAATATGATCCTTGAGTGGGATGTATGACAATGATTCGCCTCGTCATTGTTTGATCAGAAGATCCTTGTTTGGAGGTTAATGAACATATGAATGTCCAGCCTATCATTCCTTGTTGATCGCAGAGATGGGATCGCTGTGGTGGGAGTGTATGATCAAAGTATTCCAGCCTCGGTCATGCTCTGATGATGCCAGAGTGGGATCCTTGTGAATGTAGTGACAATATTCCGTACGTTTCATTTCTATATCCAAAGGATTCTTGGTAGGCGGAGTGTATGGAGCAATAATTACATAGCCGTCAGGTCGTTCCGATGGATCCAAAGGATCCTTGGTAGGGTAGATGTGTGATTCAGATATTCTAACCTCTGTCATTCCTATGATCTCAGAGGGACCTTGTTAGGAGTGTCATGACAGACAATCTCCAGCTCGTCTCATCTGCTTGGATGCAAAAGGTCCTTGGTGGTGTGATGACAAATGATTCTCAGTCTATCATTTGCTAGTGATCCAAAGGTCTTGGGGTGGAATGTATGACAATAAGTCCAGTCTTCATTGTCTTTATGGAACCCCGTAGAACGTATAAGCTTACCACGGACATCCCAATTCTCACCGCACGCGCATTCAAATTCCCACTGCATGGCCACTCCAATTCCCACTGCATGGCCACTCCAATTCTCACTGCATGGCCACTACAATTCGCACCGCACGGACACTCCAATTCCCACCACTGGGACACTCCAATTCCCCTGCACAGATATTCCAATT
>JAXMNL010000048.1:218211-233405 GCA_035128595.1 Eptatretus atami | reverse complement strand
ATTTCTATGATCCAAATGGATCCTTGGTGGATGTATGACAATATTCCAGCCTATCATTTCTATGATCCAAAGGATCCTTGGTGGATGTATGACAATATTCCAGCCTCTCATTCTATGATCCAAAGGATCCTTGTGGATGTATGACAATATCCAGCCTATCATTCCTTGATCCAAAGGATCCTTGGTGGATGTATACAATATTCCAGCCTATCATTCTTTGATCCAAAGGATCCTTGGTGGATGTATGACAATATTCCAGCCTTCATTCCTATGATCCAAAGGATCCTTGGTGGATGTATGACAATATTCCAGCATCATTCCTATGATCAAAGGATCCTTGTGGATGTATGACAATATTCCAGCCTATCATTCCTTGATCCAAATGATCCTTGGTGGATGTATGACAATATTCCAGCCTTCATTCTTTGATCCAAAGGATCCTTGGTGGATGTATGACAATATTCCGCCTCTCATTCCTATGATCCAAAGGATCCTTGGTGGATGTATGACAATATTCCAGCCTATCATTCCATGATCCAAAGATCCTTGGTGGATGTATGACAATATTCCAGCCTATCATTTCTATGATCCAAAGGATCCTTGGTGGATGTATGACAATATTCCAGCCTATCATTCCTTGATCCAAAGATCCTTGGTGGATTAACAATATTCCAGCCTATCATTTCTTGATCCAAAGATCCTTGGTGGATGTATGACAATATTCCAGCCCTCATTCCTATGATCCAAAATCCTTGGTGGATGTATGACAATATTCCAGCCTATCATTCCTTGATCCAAATGATCCTTGGTGGATTATACAATATTCCAGCCTATCATTCTTTGATCCAAAGGATCCTTGGTGGATGTATGACAATATTCCAGCCTTCATTCCTATGATCCAAAGGATCCTTGGTGGATGTATGACAATATTCCAGCCTATCATTTCTATGATCCAAAGGATCCTTGGTGGATGTATGACAATATTCCAGCCTTCATTCCTATGATCCAAAATCCTTGGTGGATGTATGACAATATCCAGCCTCTCATTCCTATGATCCAAAGGATCCTTGGTGGATGTATGACAAATTCCAGTCATCATTCTTATGATAAAGGATCCTTGTGGATGTATGACAATATCCAGCCTTCATTCCTTGATCCAAAGATCCTTGGTGGATGTATGACAATATTCCAGCCTATCATTTCTTTGATCCAAAGGATCCTTGGTGGATGTATGACAATATTCCAGCCTCTCATTCCTATGATCCAAAGGATCCTTGGTGGATGTATGACAATATTCCAGCCTATCATTTCTATGATCCAAAGATCCTTGGTGGATGTATGACAATATTCCAGCCATCATTCCATGATCCAAAGGATCCTTGGTGATGTATGACAATATTCCAGCCTATCATCTCATCTTGATCCAAAGGATCCTGGGATGTATGACAATATTCCAGCCTTCATTCCTATGATCCAAGGATCCTTGGTGGAGTGTAGACAATATTCCAGCCTATCATTCTTCTTGATCCAAAGGATCCTTGGGATGTATGACAATATTCCAGCCTCTCATTCCTATGATCCAAGGATCCTTGGTGATGTATGACAATATTCCAGCCTATCATTCCTTTGATCCAAAGATCCTTGGTGGATGTATGACAATATTCCAGCCTATCATTCCTTTGATCCAAAGATCCTTGGTGGATGTATGACAATATTCCAGCCTATCATTTCTATGATCCAAAGGATCTTGGTGGATGTATGACAATATCCAGCCTCTCATTCTATGACCAAAGGATCCTTGGTGGATGTATGACAATATTCCAGCCTATCATTCCTTGATCCAAAGACCTTGGTGGATGTATGACAATATTCCAGCCTATCATTTTCATGATCCAAAGGATCCTTGTGGATGTATGACAATATTCCAGCCTCTCATTCCATGATCCAAGATCCTTGGTGGATGATGACAATATTCCAGCCTATCATTCCTTGATCCAAATGATCCTTGGTGGATGTATGACAATATTCCAGCCTATCATTTTCTGATAAAGGATCCTTGGTGGATGTATGACAATATTCCAGCCTCTCATTCCTATGATCCAAAGGATCCTTGGTGGATGTATGACAATATTCCAGCCTATCATTCCTATGATCCAAAGGATCCTTGGTGGATGTATGACATATTCCAGCCTCTCATTCCTATGATCCAAAGGATCCTTGGTGGATGTATGACAATATTCCAGCCTCATTCCTTGATCCAAAGATCCTTGGGTATGTATGACAATATTCCAGCCTCATTCCTTGATCAAAGATCCTTGGGGATGTACAATATTCCAGCCTATCATTTCTATGATCCAAAGGATCCTTGGTGGATGTATGACAATATTCCAGCCTCTCATTCCTATGATCCAAAGGATCCTTGGTGGATGTATGACAATATTCCAGCCTTCATTCCTATGATCCAAAGGATCCTTGTGGATGTATGACAATATCCAGCCTTCATTCCTATGATCCAAAGATCCTGGTGGATGTATGACAATACCAGCTCATTTCCTATTGATCCAAAGATCCTTGGTGATGTATGACAATATTCCAGCCATCATTCCTTTGATCCAAAGATCCTTGGTGGATGTTAACAATATTCCAGCCTATCATTTCTATGATCCAAAGGATCCTTGGTGGATGTATGACAATATTCCAGCCTATCATTCCTTGATCCAAATGATCCTTGGTGGATGTATGACAATATTCCAGCCTTCATTCCTATGATCCAAAGGATCCTTGGTGGATGTATGACAATATTCCAGCCTCTCATTTCTATGATCCAAAGGATCCTTGGTGGATGTATGACAATATCCAGCCTATCATTCCTTGATCCAAAGGATCTTGGTGGATGTTAACAATATTCCAGCCTATCATTCTTTGATCCAAAGGATCCTTGGTGGATGTATGACAATATTCCAGCCTTCATTCCTATGATCCAAAGGATCCTTGGTGGATGTATGACAATATTCCAGCCTATCATTTCTATGATCCAAAGGATCCTTGGTGGATGTATGACAATATTCCAGCTCTCATTCCTATGATCCAAAATCCTTGGTGGATGTATGACAATATTCCAGCCTCTCATTCCTATTGATCCAAAGGATCCTTGGTGGATGTATGACAATATTCCAGTCATCATTCCTATGCCATAAAGGATCTTGTGGATGTATGACAATATTCCAGCCTATCATTTCTATGATCCAAAGGATCCTTGGGATGTATGACAATATTCCAGCCTATCATTCCTTGATCCAAGGATCCTGTGGATGTATGACAAATTCCAGCCCATCATTTCTGATCCAAAGGATCCTTGTGGGTGTATACAATATTCCAGCCTTCATTCCTATGTCCAAAGGATCTTGGTGATGTATGCAAATATTCCAGCCTATCATTCCTATGATCCAAAGGATCTTGGGGGATGTATGACAATATTCCAGCCTCTCATTCCTATTGACAAAAATCCTTGGTGGATGTATGACAATATTCCAGCCTCTCATTCCTATGATCCAAAGGATCCTTGGTGGATGTATGACAATATTCCAGTCATCATTCTATTGATTAAAGGATCCTTGTGGATGTATGACAATATTCCAGCCTATCATTCCTTTGATCCAAAGATCCTTGGATGTATGACAATATTCCAGCCTTCATTCCTATGATCCAAAGGATCCTTGGTGGATGTATTACAATTTCCAGCCTCTCATTCCTATGATCAAAGGATCCTTGGTGGAGTATGACAATATTCCAGCCTATCATTTCTATGATCCAAGGATCCTTGGTGGATGTATGACAATATTCCAGCCTCTCATTCCTATGATCCAAAGGATCCTTGGTGGATGTATGACAATATTCCAGCCTATCATTCCTATGATCCAAGGATCCTTGGTGGATGTATGACAATATTCCAGCCTATCATCTCTCATTGATCCAAAGGATCCTTGTGGGATGTATGACAATATTCCAGCCTCTCATTCCTATGATCCAGGATCCTTGGTGGATGTATGACAATATTCCAGCCTATCATCCTTGATCCAAAGATCCTTGGTGGATGTATGACAATATTCCAGCCTATCATTCTTTGATCCAAAGGATCCTTGGTGGATGTATGACAATATTCCAGCCTCTCATTCCATGATCCAAAGGATCCTTGGTGGATGTATGACAATATTCCAGCCTATCATTTCTATGATCCAAAATGCCTTGGTGGATGTATGACAATATTCCAGCCTATCATTCCATGATCCAAAGATCCTTGTGGATGTATGACAATATTCCAGCTCTCATTCCTATGATCCAAGGATCCTTGTGGATGTATGACAATATTCCAGCCTATCATTCCTTGATCCAAAGATCCTTGGTGGATGTATGACAATATTCCAGCCTATCATTTCATGATAAGGATCCTTGGTGGATGTATGACAATATTCCAGCCTCTCATTCCTATGATCCAAAGGATCCTTGGTGGATGTATGACAATATTCCAGCCTATCATTTCTATGATCCAAAGGTCCTTGGTGGATGTATGACAATATTCCAGCCTCTCATTCCTATGATCCAAAGGATCCTTGGTGGATGTATGACAATATTCCAGCCTCTCATTCTTGATCCAAAGGATCCTTGGTGGATGTATACAATATTCCGCCTATCATTCCTATATCCAAAGGATCCTTGGTGGATGTATGACAATATTCCAGCCTCTCATTCTTTGACCAAAGGATCCTTGTGGATGATGACAATATTCCAGCCTCTCATTCCTATGTCCAAAGGATCCTTGGTGGATGTATGACAATATTCCAGCCTTCATTCCTATGATCCAAAGGACCTTGGTGGAGTATGACAATATTCCAGCCTCTCATTTTTATGATCCAAAGATCCTTGGTGGATGTATGACAATATTCCAGCTATCATTTCTATATCCAAAGGATCCTGGTGGATGTATGACAATATTCCAGCCTATCCTTCTATGATCCAAAGGATCCTTGGTGGATGTATGACAATATTCCAGCTATCATTCCTTGATCCAAAGATCCTTGGTGGATGTATTACAATATCCAGCCTATCATTCTTGATCCAAAGGATCCTTGGTGTGTTATGACAATATTCCAGCCTTCATTCCTATGATCCAAAGATCCTTGGTGGATGTATGACAATATTCAGCCTATCATTCCTTGATCCAAATGATCTTGGTGGATGTATGACAATATTCCAGCCTTCATTCCTATGACCAAAGGATCCTTGTGGATGTATGACAATATCCAGCCATCATTCCTTGATCCAAAGATCCTGGTGGTGTATGACAATATTCCAGCCTATCATTCCTTGATCCAAAGATCCTTGGTGGATGTATGACAATATCCAGCCTCTCTTCCTATGATCAAAGATCGCGTGGATGTATGCAATATTCCAGCCTCTCATTCCAATCCAAAGGATCCTTGGTGGATGTATGACAATATTCCAGCTATCATTCCTATGATCCAAAGGATCCTTTGTGGATGTATGACAATATTCCAGCCTATCATTCTATGATCCAAAGGATCTTGGTGGATGTATGACAATATTCCAGCCTATCATTCTATGATCCAAAGATCCTTGGTGGATGTAGCAATATTCCAGCCTATCATTCCTATGATCCAAAGATCCTTGGTGGATGTATGACAATATTCCAGCCTTCATTCTATGATCCAAAGGATCCTTGGTGGATGTATTGACAATTCCAGCCTCTCATTCCTATGATCAAAGGATCCTTGGTGAGTATGACAATATTCCAGCCTATCATTTCTATGATCCAAAGGATCCTTGGTGGATGTATGACAATATCCAGCCTCTCATTCCTATGATCCAAAGGATCCTTGGTGGAGTTATGACAATATCCAGCCTATCATTCCTATGATCCAAGGATCCTTGTGGATGTATGACAATATTCCAGCTCATCTCTCATTCTTGATCCAAAGGATCCTTGGTGGATGTATGACAATATTCCAGCCTCTCATTCCTATGATCCAGGATCCTTGGTGGATGTATGACAATATTCCAGCCTATCATTCCTTGATCCAAATGATCCTTGGTGGATGTATGACATATTCCAGCCTATCATTTCTATGATCCAAAGGATCTGTGGATGTATGACAATATTCCAGCCTCTCATTTCTATGATCCAAAGGATCCTTGGTGGATGTATGACAATATTCCAGCCTATCATTCCTTGATCCAAAGGATCCTTGGTGGATGTATGACAATATTCCACCTATCATTCCTATGATCCAAAGATCCTTGTGGATGTATGACAATATTCCAGTATCCTTCCATGATCCAAAGGATCCTTGGGGATGTATGACAATATTCCAGCCTCTCATTCCTATGATCCAAAGGATCCTTGGTGGATGTATGACAATATTCCAGCCTATCATTCCTATGATCCAAGGATCCTTGGTGGATGTATGACAATATTCCAGCCTCTCATCCTATGATCCAAAGGATCCTTGGTGGATGTATGACAATATTCCAGCCTATCATTCCTATGATCCAAAGGATCCTTGGTGGATGTATGACAATATTCCAGCCTATCATTCCTATGATCCAAAGGATCCTTGGGGATGTATGACAATATTCCAGCCCATCATTCCTTGATCCAAAGATCCTTGGTGGAGTATGACAATATTCCAGCCTTCATTCTCTGATCCAAAGGATCCTTGGTGGATGTATGACAATATTCCAGCCTATCATTCTTGATCCAAAGGATCCTTGGTGGATGTATGACAATATTCCAGCCTATCATTCCTATGATCCAAAGGATCCTTGGTGGATGTATGACAATATTCCAGCCCATCATTCCTTGATCCAAATGATCCTTGGTGGATGTATGCAATATTCCGCCTCTCATTCTTTGATCCAAAGGATCCTTGGTGGATGTATGACAATATTCCAGCCTTCATTCCTATGATCCAAAGGATCCTTGGTGGATGTATTACAATATCCAGCCTATCATTCTCTGATCCAAAGGATCCTTGGTGGATGTATGACAATATTCCAGCCTATCATTCTCTGATCCAAAGGATCCTTGGTGGATGTATGACAATATTCCAGCCCATCATTCCTTTGATCCAATGATCCTTGGTGGATGTATCAATATTCCGCCTCTCATTCCTTTGATCCAAAGGATCCTTGGTGGATGTATGACAATATTCCAGCCTATCATTCCTATGATCCAAAGGATCCTTGGTGGATGTATTGACAATATTCCAGCCTCTCATTCCTATGATCAAGGATCCTTGGTGGAGTTATGACAATATTCCAGCCTATCATTTCTATGATCCAAAGGATCCTTGGTGGATGTATGACAATATTCCAGCCTTCATTCCTATGATCCAAAGGATCCTTGGTGGATGTATGACAATATTCCAGCCTCTCATTTCTATGATCCAAATGATCCTTGGTGGATGTATGACAATATCCAGCCTCTCATTCCTAGATCCAAAGGATCCTTGGTGGATGTATGACAATATTCCAGCCTATCATTCCTATGATCCAAGGATCCTTGGTGGATGTATGACAATATCCAGCCTATCATCTCTCATTGATCCAAGGATCCTTGGTGGATGTATGACAATATTCCAGCCTCTCATTCCTATGATACAGGATCCTTGGTGGATGTATGACAATATTCCAGCCTATCATTCCTTGATCAAATGATCCTTGGTGGATGTATTACAAATATCCAGCCATCATTTCTATGATCCAAAGGATCTTGGTGGATGTATGACAATATTCCAGCCTCTCATTTCTATGATCCAAAGGATCCTTGGTGGATGTATGACAATATCCAGCCTATCATTCCTTGATCCAAAGGATCCTTGGTGGATGTATGACAATATTCCAGCCTATCATTTCTTTGATCAAAGGATCCTTGTGATGTATGACAATATTCCAGCCTTCATTCCTATGATCCAAAGGATCCTTGTGGATGTATGACAATATTCCAGCCTTCATTCCTATGATCCAAAGATCCTTGGTGGATGTATGACAATATTCCAGCCTCTCATCTATGATCCAAAATCCTTGGTGGATGTATGACAATATTCCAGCCTCTCATTCCTATGATCCAAAGGATCCTTGGTGGATGTATGACAATATTCCAGCTTCATTCCTATGATAAAGGATCTTGGTGATGTATGCAATATTCCAGCCTATCATTCCTATGATCCAAAGGATCCTTGGTGGATGTATGACAATATTCCAGCCTATCATTTCTTGATCCAAAGATCCTTGGTGGATGTATAGACATATTCCAGCCTCATTTCTTTGATCCAAAGGATCCTTGGTGGATGTATGACAATATTCCAGCCTTCATTCCTATGATCCAAAGGATCCTTGGTGGATGTATGACAATATTCCGCCTATCATTTCTATGATCCAAAGGATCCTTGGTGGATGTATGACAATATTCCAGCCTCTCATTCCTATGATCCAAAATCCTTGGTGGATGTATGACAATATTCCAGCCTCTCATTCCTATGATCCAAAGGATCCTTGGTGGATGTATGACAATATTCAGTCATCATTCCTAGATTAAAGGATCTTGGTGGATGTATGCAATATTCCAGCCTCATTTCTATGATCCAAAGGATCCTTGGTGGATGTATGACAATATTCCAGCCTATCATTCCTTGATCCAAAATCCTTGGTGGATGTATACAATATTCCAGCCTCATTCTCTATGATCCAAAGGATCCTTGGTGGATGTATGACAATATTCCAGCCTTCATTCCTATGTCCAAAGGATCTTGGGGATGTATGACAATATTCCAGCCTATCATTCTATGATCCAAAGGATCTTGGTGGATGTATGCAATATTCCAGCCTCTCATTCCTATGATCCAAAATCCTTGGTGGATGTATGACAATATTCCAGCCTCTCATTCCTATGATCCAAAGGATCCTTGGTGGATGTATGACAATATTCAGCCTACTCCTTGATCCAAAGATCCTTGGTGGATGTATGACAATATTCCAGCCTATCATTCTTTGATCCAAAGGATCCTTGGTGGATGTATGACAATATTTCAGCCTTCATTCCTATGATTAAAGGATCCTGTGTGATGTATGACAATATTCCAGCCTATCATTCCTTGATCCAAATGATCCTTGGTGGATGTATGACAATATTCCAGCCTATCATTTCTTTGATCCAAAGGATCCTTGGTGGATGTAGACAATATTCCAGCCTCTCATTCCTATGATCCAAAGGATCTTGGTGGATGTATGACAATATTCCAGCCTATCATTTCTATGATCCAAAGGTCCTTGGTGGATGTATGACAATATTCCAGCCTATCATTCCATGATCCAAATGGATCCTTGTGGATGTATGACAATATTCCAGCTCTCATTCCTATGATCCAAGGATCCTGGTGGATGTATGACAATATTCCAGCCTATCATTCCTTGATCCAAATATCCTTGTGGATGTATGACAATATTCCAGCCTATCATTTCGATGAAAGGATCCTTGGTGGATGTATGACAATATTCCAGCCTCTCATTCCTATGATCCAAAGGATCCTGGTGGATGTATGACAATATTCCAGCCATCATTCTATGATCCAAAGGATCCTTGTGGATGTATGACAATATTCCAGCCTCTCATTCCTATGATCCAAAGGATCCTTGGTGGATGTATGACAATATTCCAGCCTCTCATTCTTTGATCCAAAGGATCCTTGGTGATGTATGACAATATTCCAGCCTATCATTCCTATATCCAAAGGATCCTTGGTGGATGTATGACAATATTCCAGCCTCTCATTCCTTGATCCAAAGGATCCTTGTGGATGATGACAATATTCCAGCCTCTCATTCCTATGTCCAAATGATCCTTGGTGGATGTATACAATATTCCAGCCTTCATTCCTATGATCCAAAGGATCCTTGGTGGATGTATGACAATATCCAGCCTCTCATTTTTATGATCCAAAGATCCTTGTGGATGTATGACAATATTCCAGCTATCATTTCTATATCAAAGGATCTTGGTGGATGTATGACAATATTCCAGCCTATCATTTCTATGATCCAAAGGATCCTTGGTGGATGTATGACATATTCCAGCTATCATCCTTGATCCAAAGATCCTTGGTGGAGTGTGACAATATTCCAGCCTATCATTCCTTGATCCAAAGGATCCTTGTGTGTTATGACAATATTCCAGCCTTCATTCCTATGATCCAAAGATCCTTGGTGGATGTATGACAATATCAGCCTATCATTCCTTGATCCAAAGATCTTGGTGGATGTATGACAATATTCCAGCCTTCATTCCTATGACCAAAGGATCCTTGTGGATGTATGCAAATATCCAGCCCTCATCTTCTGATCCAAAGATCCTGGTGGATGTATGACAATATTCCAGCTATCATTCCTTGATCCAAAGATCCTGGTGATTATGACAATATCCAGCCTTCTCCTATGATCAAAGATCGGTGGATGTATGCAATATTCCAGCCTCTCATTCCAGATCCAAAGGATCCTTGGTGGATGTATGACAATATTCCAGCTATCATTCCTATGATCCAAAGGATCCTTGGTGGATGTATGACAATATTCCAGCCTATCATTTCTATGATCCAAAGAGTCTTGGTGGATGTATGACAATATTCCAGCCTATCATTTCTATGACCAAAGATCCTTGGTGGATGTATGACAATATTCCAGCCTATCATTCCTTGATCCAAAGATCCTTGGTGGATGTATGACAATATTCCAGCCTATCATTTCTATGATCCAAAGGATCTTGGTGGATGTAGTACAATATTCCAGCCTCTCATTCCTATGATCCAAAGGATCCTTGGTGGATGTATGACAATATTCCAGCCTATCATTTCTATGATCCAAAGGATCCTTGGTGGATGTATGACAATATTCCAGCCTATCATTCCTATGATCCAAAGGATCCTTGTGGATGTATGACAATATTCCAGCCTCTCATTTCTATGATCCAAAGGATCCTTGTGGATGTATGCAAATATCCAGCCTCTCATTCCTATGATCCAAAGGATCCTTGGTGGATGTATGACAATATCCAGCTCTATCATTTCTATGATCCAAAGGATCCTTGGTGGATGTATGACAATATTCCAGCCTTCATTCCTATGATCCAAAGGATCCTTGTGGATGTATGACAATATTCCAGCCTCTCATTTCTATGATCCAAAGGATCCTTGGTGGATGTATGAAATATCCAGCCTCTCATTCCTATGATCCAAAGGATCCTTGGTGGATGTATGACAATATTCCAGCCTATCATTCCTATGATCCAAGGATCCTTGGTGGATGTATGACAATATTCCAGCCTATCATCTCTCATCTTGATCCAAATGGATCCTGGTGGATGTATGACAATATTCCACCTCTCATTTCTATGATCCAGGATCCTTGGTGGATGTATGACAATATTCCAGCTATCATTCCTGTATCCAAAGATCCTTGGTGGATGTATTACTATTCCAGCCTATCATTCCTATGATCCAAAGGATCTTGTGTATGTATGACAATATTCCAGCCTCTCATTTCTATGATCCAAAGGATCCTTGGTGGATGTATGACAATATTCCAGCCTATCATTCCTGATCCAAAGGATCCTTGGTGGATGTATGACAATATTCCAGCCTATCATTCCTATGATCCAAAGATCCTTGGTGGATGTATGACAATATTCCAGTTATCCTTCATGATCCAAAGGATCCTTGGGATGTATGACAATATTCCAGCCTCTCATTCCTATGATCCAAAGGATCCTGGGGGATGTATGACAATATTCCAGCCTATCATTTCTATGATCCAAGGATCCTTGTGGGATATGACAATATTCCAGCCTCTCATCTTATGATCCAAAGGATCCTTGGTGGATGTATGACAATATTCCAGCCTATCATTCCTATGATCCAAAGGTCCTTGGTGGATGTATTACAATATTCCAGCCTATCATTCCTATGATCCAAAGGATCCTTGGGATGTATGACAATATTCCAGCCCCATCATCCTTGATCCAAAGATCCTTGGTGGAGTATGACAATATTCCAGCCTATCATTCTCTGATCCAAAGGATCCTTGGTGGATGTATGACAATATTCCAGCCTATCATTCTCTGATCCAAAGGATCCTTGTGGATGTATGACAATATTCCAGCCTATCATTCTCTTGATCCAAAGGATCCTTGGTGGATGTATGACAATATTCCAGCCCATCATTCTTTGATCCAAGATCCTTGGTGGATGTATGCAATATTCCGCTCTCATTCTTTGATCCAAAGGATCCTTGGTGGATGTATGACAATATTCCAGCCTATCATTCTATGATCCAAAGGATCCTTGGTGGATGTATGACAATATTCCAGCCATTCATTCTTGATCCAAAGGATCCTGGTGGATGTATGACAATATTCCAGCCTCATTCTCTGATCCAAAGGATCCTTGGTGGATGTATGACAATATCCAGCCCATCATTCCTTGATCCAATGATCCTGTGGATGTATGCAATATTCCGCCTCTCATTCTTGATCCAAAGGATCCTTGGTGGATGTATGACATATTCCAGCCTATCATTCCTATGATCCAAAGGACCTTGGTGGATGTATGACAATATTCCAGCCTCTCATTCCTATGATCAAAGGATCCTTGGTGGAGTTATGACAATATTCCAGCCTATCATTTCTATGATCCAAAGGATCCTTGGTGGATGTATGACAATATTCCAGCCTATCATTCCTATGATCCAAAGGATCCTTGGTGGATGACAATATTCCAGCCTCTCATTCTATGATCCAAATGATCCTTGGTGGATGTATGACAATATCCAGCCTCTCATTCCTAGATCCAAAGGATCCTTGGTGGATGTATGACAATATTCCAGCCTATCATTCCTATGATCCAAGGATCCTTGGTGGATGTTGACAATATTCCAGCCTATCATCTCTCATTGATCCAAGGATCCTTTGGGATGTGTATGACAATATTCCAGCCTCTCATTCCTATGAACAGGATCCTTGGTGGATGTATGACAATATTCCAGCCTATCATCCTTGATCCAAAGATCCTTGGTGGATGTATTACAATATTCCAGCCTATCATTTCTATGATCCAAAGGATCTTGGTGGATGTATGACAATATTCCAGCCTCTCATTTCTATGATCCAAAGGATCCTTGGTGGATGGAGTATGACAATATCCAGCCTATCATTCCTGTATCCAAAGGATCCTTGGTGGATGTATGACAATATTCCAGCCTATCATTTTTTGATCCAAAGGATCCTTGGTGGATGTATGACAATATTCCAGCCTTTCATTCCTATGATCCAAAGGATCCTTGTGGATGTATGACAATATTCAGCCTTCATTTCTATGATCCAAAGGATCCTTGGTGGATGTATGACAATATTCCAGCCTCTCATTCTATGATCCAAATATCCTTGGTGGATGTATGACAATATTCAGCCTCTCATTCCTATGATCCAAAGGATCCTTGGTGGATGTATGACAATATTCCAGTCTTCATTCCTATGTATAAAGATCTTGGTGGATGTATGCAATATTCCAGCCTATCATTTCTATGATCCAAAGGATCCTTGGTGGATGTATGACAATATTCCAGCCTATCATTTCTTTGATCCAAATGATCCTTGGTGGATGTATACAATATTCCAGCCTATCATTCCTTGATCCAAAGGATCCTTGTGGATGTATGACAATATTCCAGCCTTTCATTCCTATGATCCAAAGGATCCTTGGTGGATGTATGACAATATTCCAGCCTATCATTTCTATGATCCAAAGGATCCTTGGTGGATGTATGACAATATTCCAGCCTCTCATTCCTATGATCCAAAATCCTTGTGGATGTATGACAATATTCCAGCCTCTCATTCCTATTGATCCAAGGATCCTTGTGGATGTATGACAATATTCCAGTCTTCATTCCTAGATTAAAGATCTTGGTGGATATGATGCAATATTCCAGCCTATCATTTCTATGATCCAAAGGATCCTTGGTGGATGTATGACAATATTCCAGCCTATCATTCCTTGATCCAAAGATCCTTGGTGGATGTATACAATATTCCAGCCTATCATTCTTTGATCCAAAGGATCCTTGGTGGATGTATGACAATATTCCAGCCTATCATTCTATGATCCAAAGGATCTTGGTGGATGTATGACAATATTCCAGCCTATCATTTCTATGATCCAAAGGATCTTGGTGGATGTATGGCAATATTCCAGCTCTCATTCTATGATCCAAATCCTTGTGGATGTATGACAATATTCCAGCCTCTCATTCCTATGATCCAAAGGATCCTTGGTGGATGTATGACAATATTCCAGCCTATCATTCCTTGATCCAAAGATCCTTGGTGGATGTATGACAATATTCCAGCCTATCATTCCTATGATCCAAAGGATCCTTGGTGGATGTATGACAATATTCCACCTATCATTCCTATGATTAAAGGACCTTGGTGGATGTATGACAATATTCCAGCCTATCATTCCTTGATCCAAATGATCCTTGGTGGATGTATGACAATATTCCAGCTTCATTTCTTTGATCCAAAGGATCCTTGGTGGATGTATGACAATATTCCAGCCTCTCATTCTATGATCCAAAGGATCCTTGGTGGATGTATGACAATATTCCAGCCTATCATTTCTATGATCCAAAGGTCCTTGGTGGATGTATGACAATATTCCAGCCTATCATTCATGATCCAAATGGATCCTTGTGGATGTATGACAATATTCCAGCTCTCATTCCTATGATCCAAGGATCCTTGGTGGATGTATGACAATATTCCAGCCTCTCATTCCTTGATCCAAAGATCCTTGGTGGATGTATGACAATATTCCAGCCTATCATTTCTATGATCCAAAGGATCCTTGGTGGATGTATACAATATTCCAGCCTATCATTCCTATATCCAAAGGATCCCCTTTGGTGGATGTATGACAATATTCCAGCCTATCATTCCTATGATCCAAATGATCCTTGGTGGATGTATGGCAATATCCCAGCCTATCATTCCTATGATCCAAATGATCCTTGGTGGATGTATGGCAATATTCCAGCCTCTCATTCCTCTGATCCAAATGGTCCTTGGTGGA
>JAXMNL010000048.1:204659-215534 GCA_035128595.1 Eptatretus atami | reverse complement strand
TCCAGTTTGCCCTCCTGAGAGTTTCCTTCTGTATCCATCATGTCCACCCCATGCCCCCAATTCCTTTACACCCCTATTGTTTGTGCAAGTCTTCCCCTATCTTGGCCTTCAACTCTGCTGTTGGTGTTTCCCCCTCTCAACTTTACCTTTTGTCCTGTTGCGTCCTGATACGTGCAGTGCACTAATACTAAGAGAGAGATTGTGTATGAGGAAAGGATTTAAACGTCTGATTTGAAATATGGTTACAATCGTTCAAGCAGGAGCTGTCGAAGAAGACTGAAGATAAGCTTCCACCTGGAAGATGTCAAGACGCAGACAAACTGGGCGGAGATTGCCGAAAAATATTAAAACTGTCTACTGAAACTGATATACAGCTAAGATATCTCACATTCGTATTGGAGAGATCTGGAATGAGTTTGTTTGTTCAGAATCCCCCTCTGTGTGCGCATATTAATGTTAGATACGTTGAATGAATGTTTTAATTGTACTGATGACTTAGAGATTCTTCGACATGGCCCACTGCCATCCATGCCCCCTATTGTGTCACAATCGTTTGGTCGGCATGGTTGTGATTCGTCATCAAATTTAAATTCTACCTCACAACGAACGGGTCGTAACATCAGACCGTATGAAGTTTTAGATGTTTGGATAATTATTTTAAATTAACCAATTAGCTTCAATACCACTTCACCGATGACATCATCGTTATCACCCTATATATAAATACCCTCATGGGGAAGTTGAATGACCATTTTGCCTAGTTTTAATTTTTTTCGTTGAGCAGTTTCAGACAAATTATTTCATATTTTTTTTCCTTTTTAGCAAGCTTCTCGCGTAGGCGAACGCTGGCTCTAAGAACGCTCGGCGTTGTCTCTTATTATTATTGTGAAGACAAAACCTTTATATTCGGGACTCGGCTCTTAATACACGTCCGGATCTCATTAAATACTAACACACACTGTACACATCTCACATTGAACGGTGCTTTGAGAGCGTCTATCATGAACTTTTCATATATCCGGACCATTTGTTTAAAGTTTCGAAACGTTCACGTTACTATTAAAGATTATTCCATTAATCGTATTGTAATTTCGTAAAACATTATTTATTTCGTAAATACACGATATTTCATAAATAGGCAAATACACTATGACGGGTCCGCATTGGATTAATCAAGGCACGGACAAAATATCGGAAGTTGTGTTGTTGTTGTTGTTTTTTTGTTTGTTTTTTTTAGCCGACAAAACCTTGAGAACGCTGCTCTTGACACATTTGTCCTTGTTTCCAATATGGCTGTCATAGGAGGGAACCGATGACGTCAGAGTTGGCCAATAAATTTCTCAGTGGAGAGAGAAAACAATTTTGAAAGCGAAAATATATAGACGCAAAACACACACCACACCCACACACACACAACACACACACACAACAGATTTGAGCAGTAGCTCATGCAAGTTTGTGCGAGGGTTGTCACGTTCCATGAAATACCGAAGATGTGAATTTCATCCTCATCAAGCTTTTCTTTAAAAAAAATAAGGGCGATAATTGTCATTAAAGATCTGTCTTCATTCCGATGCTCCAAAATCCACCTTCAACCGGCATCTTGGTGGAGTGCTTATCTCCCTCTAGGGCCGGCTCCCACCGCCTCACATCTGTTCGCTGACCCGTGGAAACAAAGGTCTTCAAGATATAAAATGCATCTCCCGTGACGAAGCTGAGTCTTTTTTTCGTGACGTGACGAAACCTACACCCATTTGTACCTTCTTTTTCCCCACCTGTGGGAAACCAATCAACATTCTCAATCATGTTCCTTCACGATCTTACAAGACAGCTGTTCACCGCCATCTAGATAGTACCCAATCCAAAACCATGACTTTTCCTATACCTCAGTTTAACCCACCCTCCACCACTCCTCAAATTTCGCAGTTATTGCCTCTCCTGAGAGTTGTCTTAATCCATCGTGTCCACCCCTTGGGGCATCGTCCAACACCCTCATTCTCACCCACATTCTTGTTTGTCAGTCCCGTCTATTTTTCCTTGGCTGTGCTGTTGGCCTTCCTCCTGTATTTTTTTGCCTGTTCATTTGTTATGTCGGGGGGGGGGGGGGGGGGGGGGGGGGTGGGGGGGGGGGGGGTGTGTTCCGATCCATTCTGTGTTGTCGCTCTTCACGAGCCTGACTTTCTGTTCAAAATAAAAAAAAATGGCTTGAAAAACATGAAACTAAAGATGAAAGCACCTAACTAATGTGAAAGATGACAACGAAAGAAACTAGAAAGCACTCGGTAAGAGCACGTACCTCCGCCACGTAATGCCTGAAGAATCATCTTGACAAAACTAAATAAATCTCGTATCCATATCTGGAGTCAGATGTTCACATCAAAATGAATCAATTGTTCCTTGTCACACACCGAACCTGTCCACCCAAGTTTCATCCGAATACGTCCTAAACTTTTTGCTGCATGGTGTGTTCTTCGTCCTCAGTTCTTTGCTAACTGATAGTGGTAACGCAGCTTGTTAATGAGGAAGCCAGAACATCGCTCACATGTCGAGGTAAGCGGTTTCTTGGCGACCACGTGATGAAAATGTGTCTCCGTAGCTTCTGCGCCGCAGGTGGTTGCTGAAACAGCTCATTCACCCTCCTGTCTCTCCAGGCGAGTCATGGCATCTTTCAGAACCTCTCTCCTTGTGAAACTTCACAATGTAGGATGCTTGCTCACCTCCACTCTTTCTTTCGTATTCTCCCATTTGGTTGAACCTCCTCCTCAGCCCCTCCAGGGGCTACAAGTTGCCGCTTGTTGCGTCCCCATGTGGTCCCATCCGCCGTGGGGTGCCTTGTAACCTTATGTGACGTCACTGCTTGCCAAGAGCTTGTGTTTTCCCATATGAAACAATAAAATCAATCTATCATCAACTAGGCGAGGAACAACTTCCCGCACTATCAGTTGCTTCCTCCGGCAGAATGATGACAAAGCAAACCGAGCAACCTGCAGATGAATCAGCGGGGATGATGAACTTGGCCGGTAATTATTACAGTTTTCCGGCAAAATGACGTCAAATTCGAGAGATAGTTCATTACAGATTTTCTATGCACGTCATTGCTCCATCGTTTCTGTAAAGTGCAATGTAAAGATCAGATTCATAGACATTAACTCTGTGGGTTTGGTCTGCCTCTTCCAGTTGTCTCGGTCAATATCCCAATCAGCTTTTTCAATGTCTGCAGAAAGGCTTGTTATCCTTTTTTTAATTATTATTTTTTTCTACAGTCATTGCCAAACATAATTGTCACTCTCTTGATCACTTTTTTTTTTTTTCCAAATAATCACGAATCTTTCTCACAACAACGTAAGTTTAGAATTGATAAAGTAGTATTTGGCTCACAAATTGTGTTTATGTCACTGTGTGAAAGAGTATAAAAACACAAAAAAAAAGAACCTTGTTGTTGATCAGAACTTCATAACATCCTTTTAAATCGAAATAAAAATATTGCCGTGATTAATTATTTACACCTCGACTTAAATTTGGTATCACGGCCTTGGACAAAATACCTGCAGTCAAGCATTCCTGTAGCATGAATGAGCTTCGACACCCTTCTTCGCTGGCAGGAAATGTCCCATCTCTTGTACAAACTGCTCCAGTTCTCCCGATTTGAAGGGTACCTTCTCCCAATGCTGTTTAGATCTCCCCACCGGTGTTGCATGGGATTAGATCGGATTCATTTGCGCCACTCAGAAAGTCCAAGTGTTTTGTTGTTTTGACATTCCTGGAGCTTTTTTGAAGTGTGTTTGAGATCATTGTCCTGCTGCAGAGACATGACTGTCGATGGAGTCGCTTCTGACACTGGTTGAAGCTATGTGCTCCAAGATGCTCCTTGTAATCCAGATTCATGATGTCATGCACACACTTCAAGCATCCAGTGCCGAGAGCAGACGAGATACCCCAACATCACTGAACTCCTCCATGTTGACTGTAGAAAGGTGTTCTTTCCTTTGAAGGCTCATTTTGTTCCTGTAAACATGTAGATGATGTGCCTTCACCAAAAAGCTCGAATGGTGGTCTCATGCTGTCCAAGGACATTCTTCAAGGAAGATTTTTGCAAACTCCAGTCGATAACTACGTCCGGGCATTTTAGGATTTCTGTGTGGAATAAGCTAAGATTTAGTGATTTTTTTTCAGCTTTTTTTGTTTTGTTCACACTGAAACAAATACATTTGTGGGAAGAACAAACTATTTTTTAATTTCAACAATTTTTTGAAAGAAATGGTGCTTTTATTTGAAAAAAAGTGCAAGGGTGCCATATTTTGCACGCTTATTCATTCACGCAGATACATACCACGGCAATAACAATCAGTACTCATTGTTTGATACTCATTTGCTGCGGACAGAAGGACGGCTTCCCCATTGACGCGCAAGCCGTCCGTTCCTGGCAATCTCGCCGCTGGTGCAGTTGTTGGAGCTGAATGTTCACTTGTGTGTGTTCATTCCGCATCATGTGAGTGAATCTTCACCAGGTGGAGAGACAAGTGAGGGGGTAAACGCTGTCACTTAGTGAAAAAGGAACACCTCACACACAGCCCCAATGGACGAGCCCAGCCTCACAAACGGCCCCAACTCACCCTCGCTTTGTTTCCCTCGGACACATTTTCCTCCATTCGTGTCCCTACCCTCCCCAACATTTTACCTCTTCCGACAATCATGGACAAAAGTTGTATCAAAACGAGGCTGCTTTCAGTAACCCACAGCAACATGTTATTGACACCAGAACTTTGTAAACTCAATGTTTTTTGGAGCATTTGTGAGTTGTAAACCCTTTACATTTTTGCAACACCGTCTTAACCAAATAATACAATTTGTGGCGACGCGAGTGAATAAAACAACTTCTCCTGCCCTCGGAGTCAAACAACATTGAAAATCATTCCTAAACAGGAAATTACTGTTCCTTAGGAGTTATAAGACACAAACAACCGCATGGACAAACTAATGTGACATATAGATTGGGTGGTGTGACAGACACTGATAACGTGGAAATTCCGGAATTAATCTTATTATCAGTGACGCTTTGAATCTTTATTAATTTAAATTGAATTATAGATTAGCACTGGAGACAGCAAATCGACTTTTGCACTTCCAGAGAAACTAACGCAGTTTTTGCAGTACTTGGACGGATAACTGAGGTGGTGTAAAGACTAAATTGCGCCAAACTCTCGGAAATTTATTGTTAACGGAACTTTGAAAATCATTATATAATTTAAATTGTATATAATATACATATATGCCGAAATAGAACCCCTGGTGTGTGTGTGTAGCCAGAAGTGGATGTGAAACTGAAGCGAGAATTAAATTATAAAGATATTCAGGTATGGACAAAAAAATGGAAACAATTGGGTAAATTTGGAACAGTAACGGCTTCACAATATGTGTGGCCCATGTGTTAATGAAGCAAATAACATCGCAGCATGCTTGGGTCATGCATAAAATGTTTCCCAGGCCTGGTTGCAGGAGGCTGCAAGAGGAGACCCCCGATGCCCCCAACACAAGAGTAATGTGGTCGCCAATGGTTTGATAAGCATGACGCTGATGTTGTCCATGTATCATGGCCTTCTCGATTACCTTATCTGAACCCAATCGAGCATTTATGGATATTCTGAAACGCTTTGTCCGCCTCCATCAAACGCGTGTCAGTTGATTGATTTTCCACTGCAGAATGGTCCTGAAGAATCAGACGCTGGTGGACTCCACGCCACGGCGCGTAAAGGTCGTATGGCCCACAGCGGTGGCCCAACACCCGTATATATAGTGACTTTACATTGGGTTCCATGTTTTTGTCACTACTGTATGTCAAACAAAATTAGATTTAATTTCAAAACTAATTAAATAGCGCAACGACCACAGAACATGTACATGCGCCGGCTTGTAGAAGAACAGCACCTTCGTGGCCGTTCCTAGTGGGTCGTTGACGGGCCGTTCAGCTAGTATTTATAAATATCCAATTAGGTCAGTGTTGTTATTGCTCGGTTTAAATACGTTTTCGGCAGAATGGACAGTGGCGGATCAGGCCAAGCCTTATAGAAGAAAGAAGAGATTAGGATGGTCGGGAGCAGAGGTCTTTCACTCAGAGAGTAGTTTTGCATGGACATGGCTCCCTGGAAAGCTGGTGGCCAGACGAACGGTATATACGTGTAAACACAAATTTGATATGTACCTTAGACAGCAGTGGGATAGAGGGATACATGAACAACTGTAACATCACTCGATAGAGCGCTTACCTGCGCCAGGTTGACAGTTAACGTTCTTGGATCCCACTCATCGGTCGAGATCTGGATCCGGAACTGAACCAAAACCTCATCGTTCTTCGTGTCACACCGATACACCACTCATCCCCTAGTTTCGTCCGAATTCGTCACAACTGTTTGAAATATCGTTTTTGGCTCCATCTCTCGCGGGGTGAAGAATACCCTTTTAAAATTTAAAATCCTTGCCTCCGGAGGATTCACCGAAATCGAATAATTTCGTCCTCGTCAACACTACCAACTCTCCACAAATTTGGTCCGAGTCGGTGCGCACAACTTTTTGAGATTAGCTGTTCACAAACAGGGGAGAAAGCCCTTCGGCGGCGAGGAGGTAAAGGAAGTGATCATGCGGCACACGATTTCTTCTTCTTTCTCCGTTTTTATCTTGTCATTGCTCTTCGTGATGGCGTGCTGCGCGCTCCGTCACCGCTCGTGCAAACAATGCGTGGCGGCGGTCTCTCAGGACCACCTGAATCGCCGTCCGTGTGAACATGTTGCAGTCGGTTCTGGACCGATGCTGTCACATAGCAGGGTAATTAAAAAAGAAAAAGAACTCGATCCAATGTATCAGGAGTACAAGCACAAGATAAAAACAGAAAGTCTGAAATGTGACGTCATTCGGTCACGCATATCGAATAATCTATAATTCCAGCAAATCTGTGTGTGTGTGTGCTGCGACAACCACCGTCCGATCCTGATTGAAACTTGCCAGGAATATTGGCGGGACCCGAGGATGTGCCTTTCAAGGTTTGATATCAATCGGACGAGCGGTTCCAAGTTTACGGCCATTTATCTGTCAACCAATGACAAAGACACGGTGCTATGACAATCACGAATGACGTCACAGTAATGGATTTTTTTTTGGCACGATGACGTCACATTCTTCTCGTTTGGTATGACTCACAATCGACGCTGGGACCTGAGTATGTGCCTTTCAAGGTTTGATATCGTTCTTCACCGTTTCAGCTGTTTCCAAGTGTTTCCCCAAGGTTTGAAAGCTTTTTTTTCCCCAAGGTTTAAATTATTGTTCAAATTATGAATTAATCCCAAGTGTTTGAATTTTCCCAGGAAAGAGCTGTTTCCCAAGGGTTGGAAAGCTTTTTTTTCCAAGGTTTGAATTAATTGTTGTGCTTGTTAGACATTTGTGAATTACATTTACAGAGAGGGGGCAAGAGAGGAGGGGGAGAGAGGAGGGGGGAAGAGGGGGAGAGAGAGAGGGCGAGAGGGGGGAGAGAGGGGGGCAAGAGAGGGGGGTGAGAGAGGGAGGGAGGGGGTGAGAGAGTGGGCGTCACAATTCAAGAGGGGGAGAAGGAGGGGCGAGAGAAGGGAGGGTGAGAGTGGGCGAGAGAGAGGGGCGAGGGAGGAGAAGTGAGAGAGGAAGGCGAGACTAGGAGAGAGAGGGGGCAGAAAGAGAGGGGCGTCACAATTCTTCTTTCTTCTTCGTTTGATATGACGTCACAATGACGCTGGGACTGAGTATGTTCCAGGTGTTTCCCAAGTTATGGCCATTTATGATACGGTTGGTCCGATCTAATTGAAACAATGCCCCAATCCAGTCGTCGTTTACGAGAGCGAAGGAACGAAGCTGCATGTACAGGCAGCGACCTACGGCGCTTACTCGGGCCACGCACCTACGGGCCCGCACTAGTTTTAAACACCTTGAAGGTGACAAATTTTTATTAATCTGGAAACTGTGAGTTTGCACGTCATATGTTGGAGAAACATATTTTCGTTTAGCGGATCTCGATTATTCATGTTTCTGTGAAAAAAAAAAAATCTTTCTTTTTTTTCACGCGTATAAAACGGGAGAGCTGCGAAGGACTTTACTTCAGGCGGTGTATGAGCACGTTCATGGTTCCTCTTATTCGTATCTTTCTTGCGAAGCCTACCCGGGTAAATTAGTCTGTCATAAATGGAAAACTGAAGTTACATTCCGAACTAATGTGAATTGAACTTTAAAGTATAAACAGCAGAATTTTTATTTATTTTAAACGCATTGTTCACTTCCGGGTTCAGAAATTACGATTCAAGGCAAAAGGAGGAGTGGATGCTTTGAGAACTGATGCTGAAAGCTGTGGTTTCCTCTGCTGAGATTATTTAAGGTTCGTATTTGGTTGAAGGACGCTTCAGAATAATAAATCCGCCATTTAGATGAACTTGCTCCCAGCATGCGAACGTAACGAAGCCAGGCGCGTCTCACGAAGCTGAGCTCAGGACAAACGGCTCATTGAAGCTGCACGATGTCTGTGGTGTAACCGTTAATGGACGGACGGGTAACCGCCTTCCACGTCGCGATAACCACGACCGCGCCCCCACACGTCGTCAAGAGCGAGTCTCCAACGAGACATCAGATCGAATGAAAAACAAACTCAACGTGACGTCACTTGTGACGTCACAAAGGGAAACCGGACGCGTCATGTTACTGCATGCAGAGGAAGAGTTTCTAAACCACGTAAATGGAGGTTCAATCAGGTGTGAGAAACCACCTGAGCCAGTATCTGACTGAAACATCACCTTGCGTGTCGTCACTCGACCGGATGCCATTTCCTTCGACAAACTTGCCCACTCTTTGGTGTAACCTGTGAGGTGGGTAGGCAGTAGGAGAAAAGTGTGTTTGAGTTTTATCACAATTGCTCTTAAGATGTTTATAGTCTTGTTAAGTAGAGGGAATCGGGTAGTAGCGCGTCCATGTTGGTCCAAATCGATGAGGCATTGTCCATGTCCGCCGTCCCAAGGTGCTGGCCACTATGTTCATTGTTGTGGGCCATGATGTGTTTGCTCCTCACCCTGGAGAATGTGGCCGATGGATCGGTGTGTGAACGGCCATGGTAGCAGGTAACTGGGGTCGTGAGGATGTCCTAATTCTACAGTATTTGCATTCGTAATAAATAAGAGCCTTGTATTTTCCTCCTTCACCAGATGTATATGTATATTATTATATATATATTTTTCTTGGCATTTTCTGAATTTAATTAATGGCCACTTGTGATATCAGTTTGAACTTGTTTAATCAGCACACGTGAAGCGAAAAGCGGAGTTCAACGATTCAACCTTCTGCAAACGTCGGTTTATGATCGAGGAACAACAGATTTCAATGGAATGTCATATTTTGAACATGAAGAGGAAACAAGTTTGCTGTTTTAATACTGTACTCTGGCTCTGATTTCGTCCGCGACCGCACAGCGCGTAGAGAGGCGAGGGGTGAGATAATTTTTTTTTTAACTCTGTCTTCCTGTCTGTGGCCAATACGGAAAATGTTAAATAATTCCCAAACTAAAATACTCTTTTTAAACGTTATAAAGGACCACAAACAACAGGTACGAAGAACCAAAATGTAACTTGTCGATAGGGTGGTGTAGAAAACACTGAATCAACGGCGGTAAATGCAGAATTATTATTTATCCGGCTTTTACTCTCTTTATTTATTTAAAATTATTATATACTGAACCATGTTGAACACATAATCGCCGCGTTCGACTTTTGAAAACCCTTCTATTGAGCAGTTCTTGGCGTTTAAATGAGGTGTGGATAGGGTGATTGGTGTATACTGTAAGACAGCTTCAGTAGTGCTAAATTCGGGAATATTTTTAAAATGATCTTTAAAATTGTTATTTCATTTAAAATTGAATTATTAACTTGAACACTGCGTGGGGGGTAATGTGTGATATGAACTCTCTAGATTTTTAGCAGCGAAAAGTTCACGTTACTATTTAAAGATTATTCCATTTATCGTATTGTAATTTCGTAAATACACATTAATTTCGTAAATACACTATATAATCAAATAACGTAAATAATTATGACGGGTCTCGCTATTGGCTTAATCAAGGCACTGACGAAAATCGGAAGTTGTTGTGTGTTGTTTTTTTTTTGTTTTTTTTAGCCGACAAACCTTTAGGACGCGCTCTGACACATTTGTCCTGTTGTTTTTAATCGTTAGGACTGTCCTTAACTGTTGTAAATATGAAATAAGGGAAGCTTATCTTCTTCTAATATAGAAAGCTCTTTAATTCTAACCATGATTCACTCAGCTATCAACTCACCACTCACTCACTGATATCAGTGTTTAGTAGTACATTCTAGGTGGGCTGGAAAGCTGAAAATTCACTGCTGATGCAACTCAAAGCCAATATCCCAGGAAAAAAAAATCACAAACAGTCAAAAATTTAACATAAACGAAAATATCCGCAATAAAAGTCGACCGGTGCAGACTCGATCTTGCTCACTGCGGGTCAAGTGACCCAAGAAATTGACAAAGACATAGAATGTTTTCGCAGAATATTGCATGGCAACAATTGAGTATTCAGCGTGCGTGCATATTTTCATTTAGCTTTCAGCAGCAACCGTAGAAGGTTGTGGCGGAGGTGAAGAGCGCGACCTTTTTCTTGACCCAAGACAATGACCAAGACAATGGAGCTCACACTCAAACTGGTTGCCTCGGCAATGCTACGTGCACTTTTCCGCCTCTTATTAATAACTCTTGCGTATTTACATTAATATTTACAGTTGCTGTAAACTTTTAAATGATGACTCATTCTAATCACTATTTTTTTTTGTATACAATAGTCGAGGCTGTGCGAAGGCCAGT
>JAXMNL010000048.1:11808-22752 GCA_035128595.1 Eptatretus atami | reverse complement strand
TTTTAAAAAAATTAAAAAATGTTTTTTTTTTAGCCGACAAAAATCTTTTAGGAACACTGCTCGTGGACAACATTTGTCCTTGTTTCATGTTGACTTCATTTTACATCGTCATTGAGACTCCAACAGACATGCGATGTGTTTGTGATGGCAAGCTTGCTGTTTTTGATATCACCTTGTACGAGGTGAGCTGAGAGGGGTAGACAACGGCTAGTACTGCACCTCTAATCATCGGACGTTCGTTTTAATTGGGACTCTTTACTTACAGGCGGCTATGAGAAAGAGAAAATCGCACCCATTGCTCGCTCAGAACAAGCTCAGCTCGTTGTTCACAATCAAAAGAACAATGGAATACGTACTCTGATGAATTTGTGAATTGAACCCAGTATGACGTGCTGCAATCTCCTTCTAAACACCAAAACAATCAACTTTTTTAAAATCCTATATGGCATCAGAATGGAGGTTTAGAAAGTTTTTAAATTGTTATTCATTGGTAATTTTATTTAAAAATGAAAATGTAATTTGATTCCGTCTGAAAGAGTCGATGCTTTTTGCAAGCTCTCAGAACAATAATTAGCAATTAAGCATGATTAATTAGTGCTTGGGTGGGCTTTTCTTCCCTTCACCACTGAAATCTGTGAAACTAAGATTCACGCGGGTGATTCGCTGTTTCTCGGTCATGCAGTAGAGTCATTAATTGAAGTAATTAAATATCGCTAATTAACATAATTAACGTGTTAATTGCGTGATTATGAAAGTGTAAGTGAATCGTTGTTAAAAGTATATGCGCGGGGTTCGTTCACGTTGGAAGTTTATGTCAATATGTGCAGGTATGAAGGAAGTTATCCTAACAGTTTGAAAACGCGAAACAACCTGAATTTCGGTCACAAGCCTGTTGGTCACAAAGGTCACACAAGTGGGTCACAAAACCAAAAAATGGACTGTTTCCCGCATTTTTAAATGCTGAATAACATCTCTTCCTTCAGCATTAACCTCCAAGGAACAGGGATTTATGTCTCATTTTGATGGATTTTTCAATCCTTTTTTAAAATGACACCTATCCAGTTATATTTGATCTTATTTGAAAAAACAAGGACAAATGTGTCCAAGAGGCAGCGTCCTAAAGGTTTGTCGGCCTAAAAGAAGAAAAAAAAAAACAACAACAACTTCCGATTTTTTTGTCAAGTGCCTTGATTAAAGCCATGGCGAGAACCCGTCATAGTGTATTACGTATTTACACAAAATATAGTAGTATTTAGAAATAAATAATGTATTTACGAATTTACATACATTAAATGGAATAATCTTTAAATAGTAACTGAACTTTTCGAAACTTTAAAGCAAAATGTCCGAAATATATTTATAAAGTTCATGATCGACGCTCTCAAAGGCACCGTCAATGTGAGGATGTGTACAGGTGTTTAGTATTTAAGGAGATCCGGATCGTGTAATATAAGAGCCGAGTCCTAAATAAAAGGTTTTGTCTCACAAGAAGAAGAACAACAACAACGCCGAGCGTTCTTAAGAGCAGCGTTCGCTACGTGAGTACGCTGCTAAAAATAAGAGCACCACCGTGCACCTGGGCTCAACCTGGGCCCGGGCAAATGTTGTCACGCCAGGTTTGTAAGCAATTCTGAACAGGTGGGTCTGTTGAGGAGGGGATTTTGGAAGGCAACTTTGCTCGACGCCATTTTGACCACTTGTGGATCACGTGATCCAGCATGACCGACCGTGCCTAATGTTGTGGACCCCAAATGTGGTGGGATTCTGACTGGTGGGTCTGGAGAAGAAGATTTTGAAGGGAATTTACTCAAGGCGGACATTTTGACGCTACTTAACGTCACGTGACCGGAAACGAGCTTCACTATTCTGTTTCCGGTACAGGAAGAGGGAGTTGCTGAGACTGGTTTAGCCGATCGGCCTGGCGGCTGAACGGACGGTGTCCGATGGCTAAATATCAGAATCAATATCCAGAATGTAAATTCCAGATCAGCTAAATATCAATACCCAACAAGAAGCCACAAACATGACAATCACAACAACAATAACAACACCTACGTGGAACTCTTGTACAAACCGAACTGTGACGCGTCCCAGGTAAAAAGGGAATTTTCAGAGTAAAAAGCGTTATAAGCCCAAACATTAAGGCAGAGGGGGCACAGAATCTGTCCTACACGGCAATGACGGATTTTCTATAATCTGATCTAAACACATAACTAATACAATACTAGAGTACATAATCTAGTGATAGTAAACGCGTTTAAACCCGGCTAGGAGCGCACTTCCCATGAACAGTACGTTGATGTGACGGTCAGTGGAAGGAGCTTTGTACAAAGATCTCATGCAGGAAGCAAAGACCACCGGACACTTCAAAGTATCAGTACGAATTATTACAAGGACATTAATGACACAATGGAGTGAAGAAAAACACACGGATTTGTTTATTGGGATTAAAAAAGAAATGTGAATGAAGAATTTGTCATGTTGAGTGAAATATCAATGTTGAATGAATGAAACCATTGTTTGCGTTGGAGCCGACAACGGTGTCCGTGTCGGAAGGCTCCGTCTTGTTCCAGTCCCTTGAATCAGTTTCCCCGATGCGCATCAACGACTCGGACTGGAGACACAAAGCCCACACCATCTGCAGCCACTTGTCAATAACAATAGGAACCGAAAAAATTTTTTCCCGGGGAAGCCGATAAGGACAACCGGGCTCAAAATCGTCAGGATGACCATCGGGTTCACGTCATCAAGGTGGACGAAGGTGGTGTTTTATCCCTGTTTGTCTGTGTATGTCTGACTGTGAACACGATATCTCCCCAAAAGGAAAGTTTTGTTTGAGTTTTGATAAAACTCGTCGATGAGTGAGGAAGGTGAGAAAGAACGAGCGCGAATTCCGATTTTGTTTCAGGTCGCGAATCACAGATCCGTCATGTCAGTTGGGATTGCACACGGTGACTGTTCGGTTCGCCGCTCTCCGAAGTTCCGTTCACCTGTTCGTCCCGACAGGTATCAACCGGAGGGGAACTCTCGGTTCGCGCCATTCGTCCGTACCGTCGCATGCTCCACCTGTGGGTTTTCAGACTCGTTTCCCCCAAACCCTTTAACATAGTTCACCCAGAAACTTGGGTACAAACGGGCTTCAATTACGAAATGGTTACAACCTTTTAAACGAAGAAAAGATCAACATCGCCATTCGGGAAGGGGGCACGGATTGAAAAACAATTCTCACCTCCGGTGTTGTTGTTGTTGTGTGTTAATAAAGATGAATCAACACTGAAAATCTGAGACTGCGAAGAATTCGTACCTGTATTCTCCATATTTATTGTTTGGTCGCATCGTGTCTCCGTTTGGAGGACCGACGATGTCCGCGGATTTTTGGGCATTCTCACGATTCACAGTAAAGTATGGCGGGAAATCCCGCACGGAAATCTGTTGTTTCGGCGTCACAGTAATAATGGCCGGGAAATCCCGCACGTGTTTCTCGTGGTCACCAGTAAAATAATTGCGCGGGAAATCCGCGCGACGTGTTTCTCGCGGTCACATAATAATGGCGGGAAATCCCCGCACGTGTTTTCTCGGGTCACAGTAATAATGGCGGGAAATCCGCAACGTGTTTTCTGCTCCACGGTCACAGTAATAATGGCGGGAATCCCGCACTGTGTTTCTCTGCGGTCAGTATTAATGGCCGGGGGAAAATCCCGCACGTGTTTTCTCACGGTCCAGTAATAATGGCGGGAAATCCCGCACGTGTTTCTCGTGGTCACAACAGTAATAATGGCGGGATCCCGCACGTGTTGTTTCGCGTCACAGAGTAATAATGGCGGGAAATCCCCACGTGTTTCTCGTGGTCAACAGTATAATTGGCGGGAAAATCCGGCGCACGGTGTTTCTCGCGGTCACAGTAATAATGGCGGGAAATCCCGCACAAAGTGTTTCTCGCGTCAAGTAATAAATGGCGCGGGAAATCCGCACGTGTTTCTCACGTCCACAGTATAATGGCGGGAAATCGCCGCACGTGTTTCTCAGCGGTCAGCAGTAATAAATGGCGGGAAAATCCCGCACGTGTTCTCAACGATCAACAGTAATAATGGGCGGGAATCCCGCACGTGTTTCTCGTGGTTCACGTTCCGACCGAACGCGCGTTCTCTCAACTCTGGGACCAATGGGTCGGGTTTTCTCAAGTTCGTCATGAAGGGACTGGGCGCCGAACTTGTTTGGGGATCACTCTTGTCTGAACGAACGACCCCGGTTCGTGGTGGTAGCCCGGCGGACAGGTGGGTAGCCCGGCGGACTGGTGGGTAGCCCGGCGGACAGGTGGGTAGCCCGGCGGACAGGGTGGGGTCGCCCGCGGACTGGGTGGGTAGCTCCGGCGGACAGGGTGGTCGCCCGGCGGAACTGGGGTGGGAGCCCGGCGGCCAGGATGGGTAGCCCCCGGGGGCGGACTGGGGTGGTAGCCCGGCGGACAGTGTGGGTAGCCCCGGCGGACTGGGTGGGTTTTTTTAAAAAAACCCGGCGGACTGGGTGGGTAGCCCGGCGGACCAGATGGGTATGGCCGGCGAACAGGTGGACAAACAACATTGAGGACAAACATTATCATCGCAGAGGAATATAAACAACTAACAACCCGCACGATAGAAGACGAAACGAAGGGGATGGGAACTACCGGGGTTGAGGTGGAGGGGTCAAGGGATCAGACTGGGGACACGAGCGGTCGTGATTGGCCAAGAATAACCATCACAAAACCGCTTTACCTGTTCAAAATACTTCAGTTCATTTAGACCTCACTTTTATCTCGTCAGTGCTCCCTACTTTAGGGACGTGACTTATTTCTCCGCCCACATTTCTGATCCAAAAACCATTCTCCTTCCTCCTTGTAATTGTTGTCTACGTGATGATTAATCACCTAATCACTGCTGCGAGACATTGGCATGCGACGAGATCCGGCAAACAAAAAGGGAATCTTCAAGCGACTAACAGTGGGACACAACAACACACGGTGTTTGTAAAGTTCAAGTCCAGGATAAATGCAAAGAACTATCAGGATTTATTTGTTGTAATGAATTACACGCGAGGCCCTTTAACCGTCAAATAACACTCATGACCTCTGGCATGCTTACTCTGCAGTATGGTATAAAGACAGCTGTATTCATGTCGTGCGGATACCTGACCACGGGCATGAGGCTGTCTATCTTTTAAGGCAAGAGCAACATCAATTCAGGTGGATTTGAAGCGACTGGTGGTGTTAGTTAAGCAGGGGTGTGTGCAAGCCGACATTTAACACATGTCTTGCACATTTTTGTGAGCCTCCCCAGGCATGTCACCAGGTAGAGCATCAGGTTCACAGGTGACGAACGGCTTCAACTTTGTCAGATTTACTCAACCAAAGACATATGCTGTTTATAGTCTTAAGGGTCTCCTGGGTCTTTGCGGTAAATGGAGGTCCTTTGGATTCTTCGATGGTTTTTTAGTTTTCCTGGGTCTTTGAGGATCGTTTGGGTCCTCTGGGTCTTGGGTCTTCAAAGGTCGAAGGATCTCAGCAGTCTAAATGGTCAGGTCCGTTCCAACAATATGTAATTAATAGACACGGCGTTTTTTTTAGCCGACAAAATCTTTAGGACACTGCTCGTGGACACATTTGTCCTTGTTTCATGTTTGACTTCATTTTACATCGTCATTGAGACTCCAACAGACATGCGATGTGTTTGTGAAGTGCAACTTGCTGTTTTTGATTCACCTTTTACGAGGTGAGCTGAGGGGTAGACACGGCTAGTACTGCACCTCTTAATCATCGGACGTTCGTTTTAATTGGGACTCTTTAATTTTAGCAGCCGCTAATGAAAAGAAAAGTCACATTGCACGCTGGGAACAAGATCGCTCGTTGTTCACAATCAAATGACGTATCTGATGAATGATGAATTACAGCCCGTATTACGTGCTACAATCTACCTTCTAAAAACACCATAATAATCACTTTTTTATCCCAAATGTGGCATCAGAATGGAAGTTTAGAAAGTTTTTAATTGTTATTCATTGGTATTTTATTAAAATGATGGTAATTTGATTCCGTCCTGAAAGAGTCGATGCTTTTTGCAAGCTCTCAGACAATCAATTAGCAATTAAGCATGATTTAATTAGTCTTGGGTGGGCTTTCTTCCTTCACACTGAAATCTGTGAACTAAGATTCACGCGGGTGATGCTTTTCTCGGTTCATGCAGTTAGAGTCATTAATTGAAGTAATTAATATCGCTAATTAACATAATTAACGTGTTAATTGCGTGATTATGAAGTGTAAGTGAAGTCGTTGAAAAGTATATCGCGCGGGGTTCGTTCACTGGAAGTTTTATGTCAATATGTCAGGTATGAAGGAAGTTATTAACAGTTTGAAAACGCGAAACAACCTGAATTTCGGTCACAAGCCTGTTGGTCACAAGGTCACACAAGTGGGTCACAAACACCAAAAATGGACTGTTTCCCCATTTTTAAAATGCTGATAACATCTCTTCCTTCACATTAACCCCAGGAACAGGATTTATGTCTCATTTTGATGGATTTTTCAATCCTTTTTTAAATGACACCTATCCAGTTATATTGATCTTATTTGAAAAAACAAGGACAAATGTGTCCAAGAGCAGCGTCCTAAAGGTTTTGTCGGCTAAAAAAGAAAAAAAAAAACACAACAACTTCCGATTTTTGTCACGTGCCTTGATTAAGCCATGGCGAGACCCGTCATAGTGTATTTACGTATTTACCAATATAGTGTATTTACGAAATAAATAATGTATTTACGAATTTACAATACATTAAATGGAATAATCTTTAAATAGTAACGTGAACTTTTTCGAAACTTTAAAGCAAATGTCCGAATATATTTAAAAGTTCATGATGACGCTCTCAAAAGGCACCGTCAATGTGAGGATGTGTACAGGTGTTTAGTATTTAAGGAGATCCGGATCGTGTATATAAAGAGCCGAGTCCTAAATAAAAGGTTTTGTCTTCACAAGAAGAAGAACAACAACAACGCCGAGCGTTCTTAGAGCAGCGTTCGCTACGTGAGACGCTGCTAAAAATAAGAGCACCACCTGCACCTGGAGCTCACCTGGGCCCGGGGCAAATGTTGTCACGCAGGTTTGTAAGCATTCTGACAGGTGGGTCTGTTGAGGAGGATTTTGGAAGGCACTTTGCTCGACCGCTCATTTGTGCACACTTGTGGTCACCGTGATGCAGCATGACCGACCGTGCCCTAATGTTGTGACCCAAATGTGGTGGGATTCTGACTGGTGGGTCTGGAGAAGAAGATTTTTGAAGGAATTTACTCAGGCGGACATTTTGACCTACTTAACGTCACGTGACCGGAAACGAGCTTCACTATTCCTGTTTCCGGTCAGGAGAGGGACGTGCTGGGGGTAAGCGGGTTTAGCCGGATCCGGCCTGGGCGGCGGACGGTGTCCGATGGCTAAATATCCAGATCATATCCAGAATGTAAATTCCAGATCAGCTAAATATCAATACCCAACAAGAAGCACAACAACAATCACAACAACAATAACAACAACCACGTGGAACTCTTGTACACCTGTGACGCGTCCCAGGTAAAAAGGGATTTCAGGTAAAAGGGTTATGACCCAAACATTAGGAGAGGGGGCATCGAATCTGTCTACACGGACAATGACGGATTTTCTATAATCTGATCTTAAACACATACTAATACATAACTAGATACATACGTAGTGATAGTAAACGCGTTTAACCCCCTAGGAGCCACTTCCATGACAGTACGTTGATGTGACGTCAGTGGAGGGCTTGTACAAAGATCTCATGCAGGACAAAGACACCAGGACACTTCAAAGTAAATCAGCACGAATTATTAACAAGGACATGATGACACAAGGAGTGAAAAACACACGATTTGTTTATTTGGGATTAAAAAAGAAAATGTCGAAATGAAGAATTTGTCATGTTGGAGTGAAATATCATTGTTGATGATGAAACATTGTTTGCGTTGGACCGACACGGTGTCCGTGTCGAAGGCTCCGTCTTGTTCCATCCTTGAACAGTTTCCCCGATGCCATCACGACTCGGACTGGAGACACAAAGCCCACACACATCTGCAGCCACTTGTCATAACAATAGGAAACGAAAATCGCAAGCCGATAGGACAACCGCTCAAACGTCAGGATGACCATGGTTCACCGTCATCAAGGTGGACGAAGGTGGTGTTTTCATCCCTGTTTGTCTGTGTCTGTCTGACTGTGAACACGATATTCTCCCAAAAGAGTTTTGTTTGAGTTTTGATAAAACTCGGTCGATGAGTTGAGGAGGTGAGAAGAACGAGCCGATTCGATTTTGTTTCAGGTCCGAATCCAGATCCGGCCTGTCAGTGGGATGCACACGGTGAACTGTTCGGTTCGCGCTCTCCCGAGTTCCGTTCCACCTGTTCGTCCGCGACAGGTATCACCGGAGGGACTCTCGTTCGCTCGTCCGTCCGTCGCATCTCCACCTGTGGTTTTCAGACTCGTTTCCCCTAAACCCTTTAACAATTCAGCCAGAAACTTGGTACGTGCTTCTTAGCGATCGGTTACACACCTTTTAAAAGAAGAAGATCACATCGCCATTCGGGAGGGGGCACGGATTGAAAAAGCAATTCTCACTCTCGTGTTGTTGTTGTTGTTGTTGTTAATAAAGATGAAACTCACCTGAAAATCTGAGACTGCGAAGAATCTCGACCTTTATTCTCCATATTTCTTGTTTGGCCGCATCGTGTCTCGCGTTGGAAGGACCGGCAGCGGATGTCCGCAAGCGCCCGCGACTCTTTCGGGTCATTTCACACGATACACCAGTACATAATGGCGGGAATCCCGGCACGTGTTGTTTCGCGGTCACAGTAATAATGCGGGAAATCCGCGTGCAGCGTGGTTTCTCGGGTCACAGTATATATGGCGGGAATCCCGCACGTGTTTCTCGCGGTCACAGTAATAATGGCGGAAAATCCCGCACGTGTTTCTCGGGTCACAGTAATAATGGCGGAAATCCCGCACGTGTTTCTCACGGTCACAGTAATAATGGCGGGAAATCCCGCACGTGTTTTCTCGCGGTCACAGTAATAATGGCGGAATCCGCACGTGTTTCTCACGGTCACAGTAATAATGGCGGGAAATCGCCGCACGTGTTTCTCGTTCACAGTAATAATGGCGGGAAATCCCGCACGTGTTTCTCCGTGCACAGTAATAATGGGGGAAATCCCGCACGTGTTTCTCGGGTCACAGTAATAATGGCGGAAAATCCCGCACGTGTTTCTCTCGGTCACAGTAATAATGCGGGAAATCCCGCACGTGTTTCTCCGTCACAGTAATAATGCGGGTAAATCCGCGCACGGTGTTTCTCATGGCTCACAGTAATAATGGCGGGGAATCCCGCACGTGTTTCTCCGATCACAGTAATAATGGCGGAAATCCCGCACGTGTTTCTCATCACAGTAATAATGGCGGTAAATCCGCACGTGTTTCTCGTGGTCACGTTCCACCGACGGCGCGTTCTCGCAACTCTGGACCGCAATGTGCGCTGGTTGTTCTGCAAGTTCGTCATAGCAAGGAACTGGCGGCCGAACTTGGTTTGGGGATTCACGTCCTGTAACGAACAACGACCCGGTATCGTGGGTGGGTAGCCCGGCGGAACAGGTGTAGCCGCGCGGACTGGGTGGGTAGCCCGGCGGACAGGTGGTAGCCCGGCGGACGGTGGGTAGCCCGGGCGGAGCTGGGTGGTAGCACGGACGGACAGGGGGCGGGCGGACAGGGTGGTGCCCGGCGGACTGGGTGGGTAGCCGCGGCGGACAGGTGGGTAGCCCGCGGACTGGGTGGGTAAGTCGCCGGCGACAGTGTGGGTAAGCCCGGGGACTGGGTGGTGGACACCAGGCGGACTGGGTGGGTAGCGGACTGGGGTCCCGGCGGACCTGAGGAGCGGGACATGGTAGGCGGGATTATGTGGCGCGGCGGACAGGGTGGACAAACAACATGAGGACAAACATTATCATCGCAGAGGAATATAACAACTACAACCCGCACGATGAAGATCGAAACGAGGGGAGGGAACTACCGGGGTGAGGTGGAGGGGTCAAGGGGATCAGACTGGGGACACGAGCGGTCGTGATTGGCCAAGAATAACCAATCACAAACCGCTTTACCTGTTCAAATATCTTCAGTTCCTTTAGCACCTCCACCTTTATATCTCGTCCCCAAGTGCTCCCCCTACTTTAGGCACGTGACCTTATCTCTCCCCGCCCACATTTCTGATCCAAAAACACATTCCTCCCTTCCTTCCTTGGTATTGTGTCTACGTGAATGATTAATCTACCTAATCACCTGCTGCGAGACATTGCATGCGACGAGATCCGAGCAGAACAAAAGGGAATCTTCAGGACTAACAGTGGGACAACAACACACGGTGTTTGTAAGTTACAAAGTCCAGGATAAATGCAGAGAACATCATCAGGATCTCTACTTGTTGATCAGTGACATTACAGCCTTTCACACCGTCAATAACACTCATGACTCTCTGGCAGCTACTCTGCAAGTATGGCACCAGACAAGCTCGTGTCTTGTCGTGACACACTGAAGGATGATGGCGGTTACTTAACAACAGCAACACATCAGGTGGATTTGAAGCGACTGGTGTTACGTTAAGCAGGGTGTGTTGCAGCACCGAACATTTAAACATGGTCTTTGCAGCCATTTTGATGAAGCTTCCCAGGACATGTCACCAGGTATGAGCATCAGGTTCACAGGTGAGAAACGGTTCAACTTGTCAGGACTTCGTACCTCAACCAAAGACACATATGCTGTTTATAAGTCTTAAAGGGTCTCCTGGGTCTTTTGGGTAAATGGAGCCCTTTGGATCTTCGATGTCTTTTTTTCAGTTTTCTGGGTCTTTGGGATCGTTTGGGTCCTCTGG
>JAXMNL010000047.1:266061-276520 GCA_035128595.1 Eptatretus atami | reverse complement strand
TAATCATTTTCATCCCCTTTCCTGTCCAGGCTGGAGTTCCTCAAGGATAGCTTCTGTGCCCTGCTTCTTTTTCTGCGTTTTCATCAATGCATCTCTCGACTCATCTGGAAGAATCCTCTATCTTGTTTGCTGATGACTCCGCCCTCTCCATACCATCCTGTCAGCCCTCAGACCGGCAAGCAGCAGCTTCTTCGCTCACTGCAGATCTGTGTAAAATCACAAAACTAGTCCAAACAGTGGAACATGTCTCAACCCGGAACAAAATCACACACTCTCACATATGTCTCTCTTTAAAAGGACCGTTCGACCCCCCCCCCCCCGCCCCCCCCCCCCCACTACTTGTCTCAACAATCCTCTGGAGAAGTTCCTTTCTTTCAAGCTTCTGTTTCTCACATGCTCCGATATCTTCCTTGGGAAGCCACATTTCAAACCGCTGGCCTCCAAACCACTCGCTGATGGGAATCCTCCGTCGTGCAAAGTCCTCCTTGGCCCACCTTGATCTCCTGACCACCAGCAAGCTTTCGTCCGCAGCCTTGATAGGAGTCTGCTCTCCCCTCTGGGCTAGTGCTCCTGGCCTCCCACCGTTTCTCAGCTTCATGCTGCTGGGAAACAAAAAGACATTTCAGATCATTGGCATCTCCCGCATGAGGCTGGAGTCTTTTGGGCTCTCACTGTCTCACGCGCAGCTGTCGGTGGTCTTTTCTGTCTTCTCCGTCACCTCTCAGCCTCGCCCCCCCCCTTCTCTCTCCTGCGATTGACCCCACCACATTTCCGCAGGGCGCTCAAGGTCCCCACAACCCCCTTCTGGTAAAAACTACCAAAATCACGACACTGCTCACCTTCCACTCTTTCATTCCTTTTTTTCCCGCTTGTAGAAATAAACTCCTTCACTCTGTTCTGCCTATTGCTTCCCTCCAGGCCTTCAGAAAAAACAAGCTGTTCGCACCACTTCTTATCATCCCCCATCCAAATCCTCGATAGTTTTACCCCGATATCCACCCAGCCACCTCCTTTCAAATTCCTGCTTTCCTTCCTGAAAGTCCCTACGTAATGTCCATCTTGTATTTCTTCATGTTCCCTGGCCCATTCCTCTCCATTTCCACATATCCCCTAAGTCTCTGTTCCCCACTGTTTTGGTCCTTCCCACTCCCGCCCCTCTTGCTCTCATCCCCCCCCCACCTGCTGTGTTGTGTGTCGCTCTGCATACGAGCCTCGACAAGGATACAAATTTTTGTTTTTTAAAAACCCTCCACACCCCAAACCCAAACCCTAACCTACATGAAAACCAAACCTTAACACCCCAAACCAAACCCATAACCAAGACCTTAACCTTCCGACACATTAAAACCCAAAACAGCAAGACCAAAACCTTAACCTTCCACACCGACAAACCAAACCTAACCTTCAATCCAAACCGAAACCCAACTCTAATCCCAAATCACTTAATACATTTCACACAATTTTTTTTAAAAACAAGCTCAAATGAGCGAAGACCATCGTACTCTTAATGAATGACGGTCACAAAAAACGGAATATGACGTCATTTGATGTATCAGGTTTGCGATAAATGTATCTGTGTATTTGCCCGCGCTTATTCCGCAAACAAGAATTCAAACAGCTTGCCTCGCTTCGGAAGATAATGGTATAGGATTCCATCAGCAGCGATATTATGACGTCAACTTTTTTTCTCTCGGAAGAATTCCCAAAATCGGCAGGGATGGTTGCTGCCTGCGCAGTGGGGCTTTCTGCATATACGTGGCCAAGTTTCACGAAGATCGATGAAAACTCTAGGTTGTGAACAAAAATGTCAAAATATAGGAATAACGTCATAAAAATTGATATGACGTCATAGTATGTAATCAATATGGCCGTAATTCATCCTCTGAATGCCCTGTTTCATTCCCGCAAACAGAATTCAAAAGCTTGCCTAGTTTCGGAGGATAGGTTTTTAGGCAATTTACAATTAGCGGAGATATTTTGACTGTCATAACTTTTGTCTCGGAAAGGAATTTTCAAAATCGGGATATGGTTACTGTCTGCGCAGGTATTTTTTACATATATCCTGCCAAGTTTCAGGAAGTTTCATGAAAAACTGTAGGCTGTGAAACAAAACAAAGCTCAATGAGCTAAGATCACTCGTCTCTCTTTAATGATGCACGTCATAAAAAACGAATATGACTCATGTGATGTTATCATTTGCGATAAATTATCTGTGCGTAAATGCCGCGGCTTGATTCCCGCAAACAAATTCATTACAGCTTGCCTTAGTTTCGGAGATAATGGTATCGTGATTCCATTAGCGGATACTTATGACGTCAACTTTTTTTCTCGGAAAGAATTTCAAAAATTGGAGCATTTTGCTGCCTGGCGCGTGGGCTTTCTGCATTATACATGGCAAGTTCACGGAGATCCGATGAAAACTCTGCGGTGCGAAACAAAAAATTCAAAAAAATAGGAAATGAATGTCAATAAAAATTATATGACGTCATTAGTGATGTATCATATGTCGTAATTCATCTCTGCTAATGCCCCTGTCGATTCCCGCAACAGGAATTGAAAAAAAGCTTGCCTAGTTTCGGAGATAATTTTTTGGCGATTCCATCAGTGAGATATTTTGACGTTCATAACATTTTTTCTAGGAGGAATTTTCCAAGAATCGAAGATGGTTTACTGTCTGCACAGGGTATTCTTTACATGTATACGCCAATTTGCAGGAAGTTCGATGAAAAACTGTATGCTGTAAACAAAAAAAGTCCACAGAAGAAGATGAAGACAAACAACGTGAGAAGACTTAAGATCCTCCGACGAGGATCTAAAAAGTCCCACACAAGAAGAACAACAACAACAACGTGAGTAAGAGCATAAGATCCTCCGACGAGATCTAAAAGTCACAACAAGAAGAGAAGAACAACCAACAAGACTTAGAGATCCTCCCACGAGGATCTTAACAAACTGCAAATGAATTATGATTTTTTAAACAGTTTAAATGTTTTTTTTTTGAGCAGTCAATAATAATACAAGGTCAATGCAGTTTTCCAACTCAACAAAAGTTTTGGTTTTTCTTCCAGTTCCATCCTTAGAATGATAGTTCAGTTGTTTCAAGGTTTGAAGAGGGAAAGGAAGAGATATTTGGTAAAATTGTCTAGAAATCTCAGGTCTTCCAGCATTCTTCATTTTGCTGAAAAAGAGATAAATTAAATACATTCACATGTTTCTAAATATCGAATTACTTAAATAATATATAACCATTAATTTTTAATCAACTGAACTTACACTCATCAACGCACCATCCAACCCTAGAATGACATGGATAGATGGTTTAGATCTCCAAAGGTCTCCAAGATAGAAACTCATTTTTCGAGAGTCTGAGGTCAGGTCTCATATTTGCCCTCAGGTAGAAACTTTTTCCTGATTTTCCGAATTTTATGGATCATTCAACGTAGAATTGAATATTGCTGGTCAAGGTTAGAATCGTTTTCTGGTCTCTCACAACAAATCGGCTAAAGGAAGTGGAAAACACTGTATATCACATGCATGTGCATAATGTGGCAATTCTTTTAATACCTTCTTACACAGCCTGGAAAACAATTTATTCTCTCCATTACTTTCGCATCTCAGTTCAACTTGCCTTTCCTTTCCTTCAATTTCACATCTCTGATTTTCTTCATCACAAGTTCCACTGGATTGTAATTAAAGTTTTTCAAACAATTAAATTTTAATTACAGGTAAAAGTTTTCTAATTGAAAAAGCGTGAACTTTACTACTCATCGCGTGAAGGCGCGTTATCGGGGAGAATCCACTCGCCTTGTTCATTGGAAGATGAAGAAATGAGGAGAGTGGAAAACTTTGCACGTGACACCAACCTGCTTCAATTTAATCACCAACAGTTCATCGATTTAGAATAATAATTTATTTGCATGATTTTTTACCAACATTCATCGATTTAATTAATTAATTTATTTGCATCGATTTTTTTTTACCAACATTCATCGATTTAATTAATTTTAATATCATCAGTTGCAACAATGACTATGTATACGGATACATTAGCATCTCATGCCAGACTATTCACAACTGATTCGATCTGTTTGGTGGTTGTTGGCTAAGAGTACAGAACACACTTCGTTTGTTCCAACGCACTTCTGGAGACACAGACAGAATGGACATCGATCGGGTGCGAAGAACATGAATAGTTTTATGCAAAATTTTGGGAATAATTTGTTTAATGTAAGGCAAGAAATCTTGGTACGTACGTTCATCCGGCAGGTATGGTTTCATTCGAGCGGGTGTGGAGGGAGTATAACGAGCACGTCTTCTGGAGGTCATCGAGGAAAAGAAAAATAGAAACATAAAAAGATTAAATACATGTAGACTATCTTCATAGTCTTTAACTAATCTTGTTCAGATAATGAGAGCGACAGAAGGAACTGCACTTGATTGGAAACAGTAGACCCGACGCAAAATGTGAATAATGTCCAGTCGAGGGAAGTTAAAACTTCTCTGTTGATTTTAACTGTCGTCATAGCTGATGATAGTTCAGTATAAGTTACCTTCCACTCAGAAAGAAGTTACTAATTGACAATTATCTCCATACATTAAGAACAGTATCTTTTCATACGAAGGGAAGTGATTAACAGCAATGTCTAAAAGAAAAGTGCTAATGTAGTCATGCTAGCATACTCCCGATCTTGGGGTTGCTGGATTATTACACCGAGAGTGTGGTCACACGCAATGCCAAAAATGAGAGTTGGCTGTACACTGCTTGACTGTCCTGTCATGATGGCACTGACCTGTAACAACCGTGCTGTTTTCTGTTGCTGTTGCAGCATCAACAGGAGTCTGCTTGCCCTAACACATAGTATGGCGTTCTGTTGCTGAAGTTGCTCCTTTGCCTGACACCTTAAACTTTAGCCCACATGCACCTTTAAACTCCGATATATCCTTTACCATCTGACATTTATACCGCCGAGATCCTTAGACACCGTGACCCATAGATCCTTTTGATCCCTTTTTTTTGTAAGAGCCGTTGGACCTTTACAGCACAGTCGGTGAATTGCTAAGTCCGACCCACTCTCAAGAACCTTTACACACACCACACAACATCAAAAAGTCTTTTTGCAAACAGACTACTCTTTTAGACAGGTGTGTTGAACATTCTGTTCGACCCACCGAGGTGGTAACTGTGTGCGTAACCTTATCTAACTCGAAACGTACTGAAAAACTACAACTATAAATGAAAATCAGATTCTCCCAAGTTGTACACACAAAATAGAGTTCCTCCCCTCTCTACCTGTGAACAGCGTGTTTTCCGTCGCAATTACAATTGTATTGGAAAGAAACATCCATCGCATACTCACGAATCCTGCCAGTCAATGTAAATCACAATCTCATCGTCCAATCACATCCATCTCATTCAGTCACAATCTCATGGCAACGTCCAATCATCACTCGTAAAATCACATCCAGGGTCGTCCATCATCCAACAATCTGTCATTCCATCCTCTGTGCTTCGATCAATCTGTATAATCATCATCTTTCACAACTTTATTCTCCAGCTATGACTCATCTTCTTCTCATCTTACTTCTTTCTTTCTGTGACACACAAGAAAAAACCAGAACTTCGTTTAGGAACATTTCTTCTTGTGCAGCGCACAAAATGTCAATCTAGCAGCACCTACCAGAGTATATACAACTCATAACAACACTTTCCATAGTAGAGCAGGTCCAGTCGGGATCATAATTTGCTGTTCTTATTTGAAGGATCAGAATAAAATGAGACTTGTGGAAACGTTTCTTACGGGAACACAGTTGTGTTCATCCATAATATAATCAGCATAAGCAGACTTGATGGATAAGTATCACCATTGGATGATCCCATACAGGGCAAACTCAAATCTCCCCAAGCGACAAGCTGTCACTCATCGGGCGAAGGAGTGGAACCATTCCGACAGATCTGTTGAGAGGATATAAAGTTTACATAAATTAAAATGTTATTTCAAGGAAAACAGGAATCGGAATTTCTTATAACAATCGCTTGAAATATGGATCTTTCAAATGAAGTGAAACAGGACGTTCTGACACAGGCCAGATAACGGATCAACATTCAGAATAGTGTTTCTTCTTGTAACAGAGGCTAAGAGGATTAAGTTGTGTTCACATCGTAATCAAACGTCATATTTTGAATATCACAATCTGCTCCCGTTCTTAATAATTCTTTTCATTCTCTATCAATATGGATGCTTTAAACCGTTATCCCTGTGCGCTTATCGGTAGATGCGGTCTTCGTCTTACGTGTCCACCTTAACTTGCGTAGACTTCTGAAAAAGCCCAGATTCCTGGCAACGCATTTGAAGGGTGCGCCGGAAACATAACCTCCTCGAATTGCTTGAAAAACCAGAGCACACATAGGTACGACACACATCGTAGAGCGAATGTTCGGAGAAAATGGGAAGTTTCAAAAGGGAAACACGACATGCATCCAACCCCGATGTCTTTGTGACACTTGCAAAGCATTGTGTGTCATGGCGTAACGCCATTCGGTTTCCAACACCATTTCAGTTTTCATTGTATTCATCATCCGTGATTATTATGTAATATATCATTGGTTGGTATATTTGTGTGAAGGTTGGCCTGAAAGTCGTTTATACCCTCTACCTAGTAAACATTCATTTTAAGCTCTTAAATACAGGTTTTATTGGCGCACTGTATCTTAAATATAAAAAGAATCACTACTTTAATTGTATGTCGTCCTCACGCTTGGAGAGATCACATCAAGTATTTGAATGATAATCCAAGTTATATTTTATGTTGCCATACTGTTTGCATTTCAATCAATGCTGTCCAATAGCAGATGCAGACACGATGTTGGGATTGATGGTGGTGACCGTTCCTACAGCGTACCGGCTGTATCGTTGTAACATAGTTGTTAGTTTAATCCGAGAAGATGCCTCGAAGTTTATCCAGCATCAAGTTGGAGACTGTTTAAGACAGCTCCAATTGAAGTCTGATTATTCAGTTCTAAATCTCGGTCTCTAGAGGGTTGGTCCTTCTCCAGGCACTATGCAGTAGTGGTGGACAGTTGGTGTCTGTTTCCATACTATCGATTTAATGTTAGTCTGAGCCATTACAGAATACTACTCCTTGGGTATGTTCTCAAGTCAGGAATAATCGGCCAGAGTGCAGTGAGCTATGTTCGGGGGTAGGTATGGAGACGTGGTAACATGCTCTCTATGCTGTCATCTTGATTAGGAAGTGCCGGTATATCAACTTTCATTCGCTCACGGGTGATGACTTAATCGAGATTGTTACATCAAGCTATAATTGGAGCACTAGGACATGGTCTTGTGTCCAACATGACGAAAACATGCATCAAGTTCTCCACTTGACTCTCAGCTGCAGGCTGTGCTCTAGTTGAACTCTCGTCCGTGCGCATTCAGCGTTTTTTGCATGATGTGGATTTTTCACCTTTGAACCGCGTATGATCGTTGTAGACCCCCTTCTCGCTGCCGTCGATTGTGGAATCTTATTTAACTTGCGAGGGTTTAGTTGCGCCGTATTCGGGTTGTTTACAATGTATCCCTCGATACACTTCACACAATGATCAAAACAGAACCCGCCGATTTGTTCGCAACTATTATTTGCGTCTCTTTTTTCATTTACCTTTACTTTTAGTTAACCATTAACTACCGATTCAATTCGGCATTTCACAAGCTTACAGCTACAATTACCAATTCAGAGAGTTTTCATTAGTTAACTTTGTATCGTGGCTTTCTCAATACATTTGTGAGGTTACTTGGTTCAGTCCAAGGAGTACAAAGCCACTGAATTGGCCATACATCACACGTGCTTTCACTAAAATTCATTGGATACAGTATATTACTCAAACGGCATTCTATACTTTATATGAGAGAGTGGATGGGGTTGTTAACTCTAATTGCTATACATCGTTCTTCTACGGTTGAGGGACCGAAGTACATTTCAAGACAAAAGTTTGCTGTTATCAGCCAGGTCAGCACCGCTCCACAAAAAGACCATTTTTATCGACATTTAGGGCAAAGGACTTCATTGGCCAAAAGGAGGGGCACATACAGCCAATTCTGATGGCTATGGTCTCTATTAAATATAATTATTTCCTTCCAACAAGGGTATCACTCCCAATGTGATAAGCAGGGACCAGTTCTTTCGACTTGGATCTTTCGCAGAACATACGATTACCACTCTTTCAACGCGTTGGTTGTCCCACTTACACAGTAGGCACAGTATTAATTCTGTACGGACACTGAAAGCTTGATGATTTACCACCACGAACAGCCAACAAGTTTACCCCAACTCTTCTGGGAGATTCAGAAGAATGTCAGAAGGTGGAGGTGATTTAGCGTGAGCTTGATAAAACACTTTTGCTTGCAGAACAGGTTAACCTTGTTAACGATGGTCCTGCTCGGATAAATCTTTTACTTGTTAAGAGATCACACGCAGCTCTTGGCAGTTTCCATACACGCCGCAGTGGGCCATTTTGTCCCCATACTTTAGCCAAATTGATCAGATTTCAGGAAGAGTTTCCACAGAACTTGAGTCGTCATGTATTTTTGGCCGATGTGATAAAAATCACGTAAATCATCTCTTCGAGTTTAGTCGTGTAACACTCACGCAATGTTGCGTGTACATTGATTGCCGCGAAACATCAGCCACAAACTCGATGCTGACTGAATCATCTTGCGATGGTAGGTATTAAATCTTATATTTCGAGACAATTTACCCGTTTTGGTGGTGCATAAATGTCTTTCACAGGGGATTGTACGAGCTCTCCATGCAAGTACTACTTATCAGAACGGTTGAGCTGGGCAATAAATCTTTGATTGAGGCTGCTACGTGGGCCGCCGCATTCCGTCAGTAATACAGCTCGCGCCATTCAGCTTCCTCATCGCTGTCCATTTGTTTGCATTAGTAAGTATTGTTCAGACAATCGGTATAGTCTTCCCAATCATCCTCCACTACGTATGCTTTGCAATATGTATGCACGAGACATCCTTGTCGCCACTAATGTACTCGTATAGACAGGACGACGGGCTCTGAGTGGGACACCAGGTTTATTGGACACGGGCAACAGACACAGAACAGCACAGCATGGAACATGGTGGTCACGTGACGTTGCGTAACCACGCCCCGGTGTACCCAGGTATGCAGCATTTTATTAAAACTACTGAAACATCTCACTTACATTGAGAGATAAGGCTAAACGATATTTCGCCACGAATCTCAAAAAGTTGTGGATGGATTCAGATGAAATGTGGTAGGGCATGTTGGGTGTGTGACAGGAAGAATTGAGTTCAAACTTTGTGAGATCCGGTTCTTAGGGCGATCTGATAATATAGTCCAGGAGCCCCAGAAGGTTTATCTCAAGTCGAAAGAAGCGCCGGAACGTTTGACCTCATGGACAGCTGATGGAAGGAACATCCACCGAACATCACTAAAATATAATTTTAGCTGCCACATCGACCGTGGCTTCCCTCCAAATCACTCATTAAGTGAACGCCGTAAACCGAAAAAACCAAAATTTCCTCAATATCTAGCAATACTATGCATTGATTTAATATCAGCGATAAGGTGTCGACATTACCTATGTTTTCATGGCAATCATCCCTGACACCTGTGTTATTACTGGACCCTGGGAATGTATAGTTTACCATTGTGATAATGTGTAGTTTACCACTGTAAATGTGTAGTTTACCATGTAAATGTGTAGCCCACGCGCTATTCGAATGAGACTCCAAACCGAACAACGATATATGTCTGAAAATCTTCGCAATGATTGCAGTTCACTTATATATCTTCCGACGTCCGCTTGGCATTCAAGTCTTCTCTTGATCACTTTCGTCACCTCTCATCACCTGTCCACACTCAATGCATTCATCTGACTATTGCTTATTCGATTCTGAATTATCTTCTCAGTGCCATCCCCATCATCCTCATGTGGGCTGTGAGCCGGACTCTGGAACTGAACCTTCTGGATACCGAGTCTGTTCAAAAGCGTTTTGATGACAACTATTCCTCCATGTCTGTCGACTCGCTGCCACCTTAACAGCATTGATCGCTATCAGCTCTCATTCCAAGATCTTGCCACATAGGCCACCCTTTTCATCATGATTTACCAAGTTCTTGGCGCCCGGGGGAAGAAGCAACAATTATCTTTCTTGTTATTCTGGCTGAAGGGCGGATCTCCTTTTATTTCTCCACCCACCATTCGCCATGAACGCTTGTATCTGGCTTCATTTAATGTCAGAGTTTTGAAGCCAGTACAGCACGAGACAAGGAGTGTGAACAGGCTTGGACGTCTACCTCCTCAACTGTTGTATTATCGCAATGTCATCACATGAGCTGCATCTGACTCCATCCGCTGGAAGGGCTTCACTTTGCCCTTTCTGTAGAAAGACGATGTGAAATCACAACCAGTCAAGGCATG
>JAXMNL010000047.1:225033-237585 GCA_035128595.1 Eptatretus atami | reverse complement strand
CGTCTTCTCATCTACTTCTTCTCTCTTCTGTAATCCACAAGACAACCAGAACTTCCGTTGAGAGCACAGCTTCTCTGCTGCAGCACAATATATCAATCAGAGCACCACCAATTATATAAACTCCAATAAAACTATTCAAGTAGAGAGGTCATCGGTCAAATCTTGCTTTTCTTAATGTGAGAATCAATAATAACATGAGACTTGTGAAGAGCTTTACCGGAACCTTTTCATCCATAAAATAAATCGCACAAGCGAGTTGATGATAAGTATCACCAATGGAGATATCCACTACAGCAAACTAAATCTCTCCAAAGCGACACGCGTTCTCAACGTCCATGGCCGAGATGGACCTTCCCCAAGAATCTGTGACACGGATATAACAAGTATTAAAATTAATGATTATTCAATGAAAACAGGAATCAATATCTTCATAAAATCCTTAAATGGGGATCTACTTTACAAACTGAGTGTGAACACCGACGTCTGACCAAGGCCAGGAACGGATCAAAATTCCAGAACAGGTGTGGATTTCCTTGTAAAGATTAAGAGAAATTTGTTCACATCGATCAAACCGTCATTTTTCTTGAATATCACAATCTGCTCCGTTCCATAACTTCGTTTCTATCTCACATTGGTCTTTAAACTATCCCCCTCCTCAGGACGGTCTTTCTCTTCGTTTCCCTTACACTGGTAAGACTTTGAACAGCCCAGACTCCTGGACGCACTTGCCGGTCGCGACGGAACATTCACTCTTGAAATGTCTTGAAACTCAAGAGCACACAAGGTATCGACCACATCGTAGGCGACGAATGTCGGCAGAGTTGACGTATGATCAAAAGGAACACACAATATCCCGGCCGATTGTCACTTTGTGACTGCCAAGCTTGTTTGTCATGGTAACCAGATTCGGATTCAACGAACCATTCAGTTTTCATGTATCATCAAACCCAGTATTATATGTAATATATATGTTGTATATGTTGTGTCAAGGGTTGCTGAAAGTCGCTTTACCCTCCCAGTAAGCATTCATTGTCTAAAACTCTTAAAATACATGTTATTGTGCAGTACTGTACTACAATATAAAGAATCACTTATGTATTTGTATGTGCTCCATCACTATGAGATGATCAACATCAATACTTGGAATGCACATTAAATGTTCAGTACACTGTTGCTCTTCTCAAATCAAATGCTGTCCAATAGCAGATCACCATGTTGGATCGATTGCTGTGACTTCCTAAAAGAGTACCGGCTGTATATACGTTTGTAACAAAAGTGTTAGTTTATCAGATAGTGCCAGAAGTTATCCAGCATTCAGAGTTGGAGACTGTATAGACCTCCAATAAGTTCTGATTAGCTATCAGACTAATTCGTCTCAGAGGTGGTCTATCATCCACGCATATGCAGTAGATGGTCGACTGCAGTTGCTTGTTTCCATCTATCCTATTCAGTCTATGTTACTGAGCCAACTACAGAAACCACCTCCTTGGCTGTAGTTCTCAAGATCAGGATGATACAGGCAACATGCAGAGGCTTTCTCGGATGGGGAGATGGAGGTGAACAATGCTCTCGCTCATATGATCTGGAAGTGCCGTGGTATTCCTTCTCATCCTCACACGAGAATTAAGATCGATGGTTACATCAACATATGAGCATCGGAGGTCTTTGTTCACATGAGAAAACTGCATCTACAAGTCCTCACTTACTCTCAGCTGCAGGCTGTGCATCTAGTACCTATTCGTCGCTGCATTCAGGTTGTTTGCATGATGTGCGAATTTTTCACTTGAACCTCGTATGTGTCGTGTAAAATTCTTGCTGGTTGCATTGTGTAATCTTATTTAACTGCAGGTTTAAGTCTGGCCCCAATTCGGTTTTAAATGTTATCCTCGTACACTTCACACAATATCAAACAGAACCCCATTTGTCTGCAAAATATTATTTGGTTCTTTTATTTACCTTACTTTTTAGGTTAACATTAAACATAACCCGCCAATCGCTTCCACAGCCTTAAGTACATTACATTCAGAGAGTTTTATTACTTACTTGAGTACATTGGTCAGTTCCCAAAGGAGTAGACAACACTGAATCCATAACATCACCACGTGCTTTCATCTAAAACAAGATACATCAAGGCCATTTACTTTCATGGAGAGGTGAGGGGTTGTTAACTCTAACTTGCAGACATGTCTTCTAGGTGAGGCAGACACGAAGTACATTCAGACAAAAGTTCTGTTATCAGCCAGTCACACCCCCACAAAAAGACATATTTTCGACATTTAGGGCAAAGACTCTTTGGCCAAAGGAAGGCGGCACTGACAGCCAACGTCTTTAATATTAATATTTCTCCACCGGTTCACCCAATCGTGCATCAAGCACGGGGGACAACGTTCTTCGACCTGACGAGAAACACGACGACTTCACCGTCCCCACTTACCACAGTAGTCACAGGATTAATTCCTGTACCGACACTGGAAAGCTTATGTATTACACCACAACCAACAGTACCCCAATCTTCTGGGGAGATTCAGAAATGTCGAAGGTGGAGGTGAATTTGCTGCTTCGATAAAACACTTTTGCTTGCAGAAAAGGTTTTACCTTGTTACGATTGTCCTGCTGGCATAACTTTGACTTTAAGAGATCACACGCAGCTCTTGCAGTTTCCATACCGCATGGCCATTTCCATGACTTTAGCCAAATGGGAGTCGATCAGAAGGAAGTTTCACAGAATTGAGTCGTCATTGATGCCGATTGTTAAGAAATGCACTGTACATCTTTCGAAGTTTATCGTTAAACTACAATGTTCGGGTGAATGGCGAAAATCACCACAACTCGGAGATGCTGACTGATCATCTGACGTATGGTAAGGTATAAATTTAATATCTCGAGACAAATTACCCGGTTTGGTGATTAATGTCTTTCAGGATGACGAGCTCTCACATGCAGTACGTCTTATCCAGAACGTGGTGACTGGGGCATAAGATCTTTGCATAGAGGCTGTAGTAGGGCGCCGCATTCCGTCAGTTAATACAAGCTCGCCGCCTTTCAGCTCCTCATCGGTTCCATTTTGTTTGCATGAATTATCTGGTTCAGACCAATCGTATAGTCTTCCAATCACCATCACTACGATTCTGTGCAATATGCTCAATGCACGACATCCCTTGTCGCCAACTCTAATGTTACTCGATAGACAGGGCGAGGGCTCTGAAGGAACACCAGGTTTAATTGGACACGGCACAACCACAGCACAGCACAGCACGGAACATGGGTGGGTCACGTGACTCTGCGTAACCACGCCCCGCTGTGACCCAGGTATGCAGGCAATTTTATTAAACTACTTAACATCTCACTTCACCATTGAAATAAGGCTTAACCATATTTCGCACGATATCTCAAAAAGTTAGTGGAATGGATTCGAGAAAATGTGGTGGGCATGTGGTGTGTGACAGGAAGAATTGATGCAACCTTTTGAGATCCGGATCTGGATCTGATCAATATTAGTCCAGGACCCAGTTTATTCAAGTGAAAAGCGCCGAACGTTTGACCTCTCGGCTGGCATGGGGTCATCCACCGACATCACAAAATACATTGCTGCCACATACTGACCGTGCTTTCCCCACAAAATCACTCAAATTAGTGACGCCGTAACGAAAACCAAATTTCCTCACAATAAACAAAAATTAAAATCACATATATCTAGCAACTATAGCAATGAATAATTCACGAATAAGGTGTCCATACCTATGTTCATGGTCAATCATTACCCTGACACCTGTGTTATTACAAAATGGGAAATGTGGAGTTACATGTAAATGTGTAGTTTCCATGTAAATGTGTAGCCCACCCCGCTCATCTAAGTGGAAAAAAGGGCCCCCATAAACCAAACACGATATTATGGAAAATTGCAAATCTGCATTCACAATTAATTATCTTGACGTATCTCTCTTGGCATTACAAGTCGCTCTATTCACTTTCGTGCACTCTCATCACTGTCCACACTCCAAGCATATCTGGACTCTTCCTATCGATGAATTATCTTCCACTGCCACCCCATCATCCTCATGTGGGCCTGTAGGGACTCTGAACTGAACTTCCTGGATACCAGTTCTGGTTTCAAAGCCGTTTTGAGACAACTTCCATCCTGTCTGTTCGGACTCGCCCCACCAGATTGAGATCTTCTGATCATCCTTTCCAGATTCATTGCCAATAGTGACCCCTTTTCATATATTACCAGTGTCTTGCGCACGGGGAGACGAGGCACAATTTTTCTTTATTCTGCAAGGGTCCTTTCTTCTTCCACCACCCATTCGCAGAACGCCTTGTATCTGGCTTCATAAGTCAGAGGTTTTGAAGCCATTACAGCACGCAGACAAAGATTGTAACAGCTTGGTCTACCTCTACTGTGTATATCCCAAATGTCATCACATGAGCTGCACTGACTCCATCCGCTGAAGGGCTTCACCTTTTGCCATTTTGTAGAAACACGATGTGAAATCCACAACAGTCAAGGCATGAAGGCCGATTAGGGCGTTCGTGATACCCAGTGTCTTCAAGAATTGTATTTAAGTGACTTCAATGTACTTCGGCTGTTGCCAGATCCACTAGTCCACGATGATAGTTGATCCCTTCCGACTTCCAGAAACCCAAAGCAATAGAAGACGTCCGTATCAGTGACCTTACTAGAATGTTTCCATTGGAAATGTTGTTTGCGTGAAAGCAATTCGAGTGTTGTCCAGCTTCTTCATGCATCGACATATGGATATTCGGGTTCCTCTATTTGCAGCACATTCATTCTCGTGTTCTTTCATCTCCATACAACCACATGTAACATCAGTGTTTTTCTTCGCAAGAAATTAACCATATTGGAGCTTCTTCCATTCCTCATATCAACCGGAGCAAACTCTTCCTTGAATGATCCACTTTTGAAACTCTGTGCCCACTTCTGTCCTGAGCCTGGTCAGGTCCAGTAATGATGAATGATTGAGGAATAGTTTTGAACGCGACAGGTTTCGCTCGCTAATCTTATTGATGTGACTGTACTTGTCAGACCCGAAATTGGATTTGCTCCCCACGATCAACATTACATGACAAAAATCCTTGCCATGGTTGATATGTGGACTTGCTGGCTGCAGCACGGTATCATGAGGCAAATACCCCATAATTCACTGCAGGCTGATTATTGGGAAGACTAGTTGTCATTCAAGAAACACTTCTGATCTGCTCCAAGTTTCTTGGGAGAATGCCTTGTCGTCTTCAGGGAATTTCCATCGATATGGGCAAGAAAAAAATGTACTTCAGTATCCGGGTAGTAAAATATTGTGCAGATAAGTTTGCATCCTTGTCTCGGCAGCAACAGCTATAAGATTCGTCCATGAACATCCCTGACTCCCTCACTGCCAATATTCGCTCTTCGTGCCCGTTCTTGGATGCTTCAATTCTTCGTGCGCCAAAGTTAAACATTTTGTTCCTTTGCCACGGGATCAGAAACTAACCATCGGAACCTACACACCCATTCCTCGAACTAATTCGAAGTTTTTCCCCCCGTTCAGTTTCCAAGTAGAATGTTTTGTCTCCTCCTTCGCTGCTTCCCTGATGACAATTATAGATCGCAGGGAATAAGTGGCGAATTGGTATTGCATGTGTTGTCCAAGGTGTTGAGAGGGCTTTCAGTCAACGCACTTCACGCTTCAATTCTCCATTTCTCAGCTATAGTGTTCCTTCCCCGGTTGGAGACGGACCAGATTTACAGAGTTCTGTAAGGCCTCTATGTGCCCGTGAGAGTGACTGGACACCCTGAGGCACATGACAATTTGAAAGCCGTAATGCCTCCCATGGGAGAAAGCAGCATCACCTCTTACAGTTCTATCCAATGTTCAGATCAACTGGAACCTGTGCAGTAGGAATCTTTGTGCGGCAAATTGACATGGGCATCAGCTTCCAAACTCTCCTCGAGCCTTGGGTCATTTTCATGAGTTCTTTGGAGAAAGAGGGAACCCCATCCAGGTAATGGCCGGTCTTCAAAGCAAAAGACTTCGACAAACTTGCAGGATGCATGATGATCCATCTACACTCAATTGGTCCGGACGGCCCGTTGCAGCTTGTCGATACACCCTATGTTGATGAAATTGCATTAGAAGCCAGTATGATGCTGCTCCTCCATTATTTCATGATGCGTCATGGCAAGAAACCTCGTATCTCTTCATAGATCCTCAAATGCGGCCATCTGGAGTGACACATACGAAGCTCTCGGCATCTATCGCATCAGACATTTCAATTCATGTGCAAGGGATCCTCCAGATTTCCATATTCCATGTACTTAGAGAACATGCTCGTTCCATTACAGCAGCAAGAATTTGGTGGTCCTGTACATCTGTTATAAAACTTCGCTTCAGACGCCAGCAAGCGGCCCTCAGCCAAGACACCAGCCTTCGGTGAGCGATATTCAACCCAAATTCAGCCAGGAAGCTTTCTCGGGCTACAAAGAAGCAAGCTCCAAGATACATTTCAAGCATACAATGACTATCAAAAGTGGGTTTGCAACGCTGGATGGAGTACGCCTTCAGTGCAACAGCAAGTATATTGTATGACGTTATCCCTGGTTGTTCTTCTCAACTCTGACCGAGTCACCAGGGTTTCCCGCCACAACATCGTTTCTTGTTGGGGAAGTGAGATTGGCTGCATAATATGTGATCGCAGTGGGGAGGTTGTCTGTGGAGCAAATTGGAGAAGAAGCCATGAAGAGTGGTAACTTCTGGTGAGTAAGACTGAAGGAGGCACACGAAGTTAATTTTCTCTTGATGGATCCTTTTTTCCTCATTCTATCACTCAATTGATGGGATCAGCTTGAACTGGCTCTTCAGCGATGCAAGGAATGGCGGAATCACCTTCTCAGTCCCTATCAAAGCAGTCTTCTCTTCGTCCGGTCAGTGTCCCCGCGTTATTAGTTTGCACCCCTCTATCACAATCTGCTCTTCATGCCCTCCTCCTCATCTCTTCACTCCACCTCTTCATCCTCAAGGCCTTCTGCCCCCTCTTCTTGTCCACCCTCTTCCCCAGCACTGCAAGCCGTTTCTCCTCCTCATCAGCCTCCCCAGCTATCTGCATCCCCACACTCTGTTCAAAACCTCCTTATTCCTCCCCCTACGTTCCCATGTCCTACCTCCCTCCGCTTCCCACCCCCTGTACCCAAAGCTCCCCCTCCTCATTCTACAGGTGGACCAAAATCCAGGGCCTTCGCTCAAACCTTTCAGACTTTCCAGACAGGTTGCCACTGACAAACCAGACACTAATCTGCCTACAGAAACTTTCCTCCCCCAAGATGGTCTGACTCCCCAAATCTCTCCCTGTTTTTCCTCCTCCGGTATGACAGAACTGAGCCTCGTCGCTGGTGGAGGAGTTTCTCTCTTCATCAAAAGCTCTATTCTCACTCTCCATCACTGCCTCACTCCCCCACTCCCCCAGGATCTCTGGCTACGGCTCCCTCCACTCCAACCTCATGTTATATGTTGTACTTCTTACCGGTCCACCTTACGGATAACTCATCTACACCTCAATATCCAAAACCATGGACCAACTTCAATCTTCTCATTCAACGTTCTTCTCCTCAGTATGTGCGACTTCAATGTCATCATGCCAGTTGGCTAGGATGGTACCTCTCTCACCATGTCATGGCACTTCAGCAAAAGCTTTCTGCTGACTCTCAGGATGACTCAAATCAGTTCCAATTCCCGACCCGGATCTCAACCAATGTTTACTCATGCTTTCTGGATCTATTTTGACAAATTTCCTGACAATATCTGCTGTCTTCCTCCGCTCAATCGTTATTCTGACCACGTCTTTCAAAGTGGACCATCTCTCTGGCTTATCAGAGAACCACCTCACCGCCGTGACTCTGGCATTTACTCAAGCGAATGGCAGGGTCTTCAAGCAGCCTCAACATATTTATCCCCTCTCGTCTCAGTTTCCTACCCTTCCTCCCGCCCTTGGTTCACTGAAGCTTTCAAGGCAGTTGTCCTGAAACAACTGTGTTTGTCTCATGGAAGCAAACCCAAACTGAGGTATCATCAGTTCTTTTCCATAAAGCTTGGAACAAGTGTGTATCGACTCTCCAGAGAGCCAGAACATATCGTTTCCAAGCTCAAGTTCTACTTTTCAAACTCTCTTCCCTTCGCAAAATCCTGTGCGTCTAAATTCAATCTGTTTGTGTATGTCCCCTCCATCCCCCCTTACCTCAACTGGCCAGCACTGCTCACCGACACGAAAAGCTGAATGCATAAAACTCGGTGTTGCAGCTAAATCTATGTGTCCAAACCCAATGCTTTCTCACCACCTTTACCCAGTCGCACCCAACTGTCCCGAACTCTGTGTCCTTTTCTCCTACAGGTGTGAGCTTCGCAAACCTTCAACTCAGATTCTGCACCAGTCCAGACGGCATCGCCCACTGTCCTAAAAACCGCTCTTCTGCTCTTGCTCACCCTCTCTCTGTTCTTAGTCACCCTCTTCTTTACCCAACAGTCTTGCCATGTGCTTGGTAACAGTAAACATACTGTCCTGCATAAAAGTGCAAAACAGGATCCTGTAAACTACAAACCAATAGCCTTCTGCAACAGCAGCCAAGGTTATGGGATTCATCATGCTTCTAACATTAACTCTCCTCTTCTTCCAGATGGCCTTTTCCGATCATCATTTTGGTTTCAGACCAGGTCACGCACTGAGAAGCTGCTTCTGCCGCCCAACAATGGATGGAGATCCTCAATTGCCAGACAGGAAATCCGAGCCATCGGACATACCTTAGCTTTTGACCACGTCTGGCACCCTGCCTACACACCAAACTCTCTTCCTATGGTATCCAAGCCATCCACTCAGGCTCGCAGACTTCCTCTCCTATCACAGTCAACGTGTGGCCCTAAATGGAGTTCTTTCATCCTTCTTCCGTCCACTGAGCTTCCTTTTCAAGTAGCATTCTGGGCCCTGTTCTTTTTCTGTTTGTCATCAATGATCTCTCCGAGCTCTGGAAGTCCTCATAATCTCTTTGCTTGAATGACTCCCCTCTGTCGTACATCGGTCACCCATTAGCCGCAAGCAGAGCAGCTTCTTTCCCTCATGCATCTGGATAAAAATCACACTGCCAAACGTCGAACATTCTTGCAATCCGGACAAATCTCACACTCTCACTAGTCTCTTCGAAATGGGACCGTAAGAAACCCCCCATCCACTTCTCACAAAACCTCTGAAGAAAGTCCTTGTCTTTAAGCTTCTGGTCTCACTATCTGATCATGACTTTCTGGGAAGGCCACATGTCAATCCATGAGCCTCTAAAACAGTCCGCAACTGGAAATCCTTCCGTGTGCAAAGTCCTTCCTTGGCCCATCTACTCCGTACCACCAACAGAAGTTCGTCCACAGCCCTGATTCGTCCCACGTGTTGAATAAACTCCTTCACTCTGTTCAATCCCATCTCCCTCCAGGCTTCAAAAAATGTTCACCACCACCTTCTTATCAACCCCCATCCAAATCTCGAATTTTCTACACCGTAATCCACTTGAAGCCACCTCCTTCAAATCTCCGCTTTCCTTCCTGAAAGTCCCTAGATAATATGCCATCTTGGATTCCCCCATTTCCCCGCTCCATCTCTCCCTTCACGATCCCCGAATGTCTCTGTTCCCCACTGTTTTGTTCCTTGCCCACTCCCACTACCGCTTGTCTCCTGCCCCCCACCCCCTTGCTGTGTTTGTGTGTTCGCTCTTTCTCATACGCCTCCCAAGGATACAAATGTTTCTTGTTTTTTTCAAGACCTCAGCACCCCAAACCAACCCTAACCTTCACATGAAACCCAAACCAACACCTTCATACCCCAAGCCGAAACGAAATCTCATACCCCAAACCCAAACCCACCCTCATACCCCAAACCCAAACCTCACACTTTAAAACCCCACCCCCTTAACCTTCACATTAAAACCCAAACCCTAACCTTCCACCAAACAAACCCGTAACCTTCATTACCCAAACCAACCAAAACCCTAAACCTCACATGAAAACAAACCTCACACCCAAACCCAACCCTAACCCTCACACGTAAAACCAAACCACCTTCATACCCCAAACCGAAACCGAAATCCTTCATTACCCCAAACCCCAAACCCAAACCCTTCATACCCAAACCCAAACCCAACCTTAAACCTCACACTTAAAACCCAACCCTCAACCTTCACATTTAAAACCCAACCCTAAGCTTCACACCTAAAGCCCAAACCCTAACCTTCATATTCCAAACCCAACACAAAACCCAAGCCCAACCTTCACACCTAAAACCCAACCCTAACCTTCATACCCCAAACCCAACCACAAACCAACCAAACCTTCACACCTAAACCCAACCCTAACCTCATATCCCAACCCAACCCAACTCTAATCCAAGATCATTAATGATTTTACACATATGTTTTTTTAAACAAGCTCAAATGAGCGAAGATGTCTCATACCCTTAACTGATGACGTCATAAAACGAATATGACGCATTGGGGATGCATCGGTTTGCGATAACTATATCTGTGCTTATTACCCGCATTGATCCCACAACAAAATTCAAACTTGATGCTAGTTTCGGAATAATGGTATAGGCGATATTCCATAGCGGCGATATTATGACGCTACTTTTTTTCTCGAAGATTTCAAAGGGAGATGGTTACTGCGGCGTGGGCTTTCTGCATAACATGGTAAGTGTCACGAAGATCGATGAAGACTGTAGCTCTGTGAACAAAAAGTCCAAAGAAGAAGCAGAACAACAACAACAACGTGAGTAAAGACTTAGAATCTCCACGGGATCTAACACTTCAACGAATTATGATGTGTAAAATAGTTTAATTGTTTTTTTTGAGCAGTTCAATATAATACAAGGTCAATACAGTTTTTCAACTCAACAAGTGTTTGGGTTTTTTTTTCCATGTCCATCTTAGAGAAGTTTCAGTTGTTTCACGTTTGAAGAAGTGGAAGGAAGGAATATATTGTAATTTGTACTCAGAAATCTCACGGTCTTCCAGCACTTTCTTGATATTGCTGAAAAGAAAAGAATACATTTCACCTGTTTATACGAATTTAAATTAATATATAACCATTAATTATTAACAAACTAAACTTTCCACTTCACAAGCACATCAACAAGATATACATGATAGACTGGTTTGATCTCCAAAGTCTTCAAGATAAAATCATTTTTCGAGTTCTGGAAGGTCGGTTCATATGTGCACACCTCAAGTAGACTCTTTCCTGATTTTCCCGAATTTTTATGGGCCAGACGGAGGGAGAAACGGGCAAACAATCATCAGGTAGAAGTGATCATGCTGGGTCAAGGTTAGAACTCGTTTTCTGAGGTCTCTGCACACACATCGGCTAGAAGGAAGTGAAAACCATGTATAATACCACATTGATAATCGTTCATCATTTTAATACCTTCTTACACCATCCTGGAAAAACACTGTATTTCTCTCCATTACTTTCCTGCTCTCAGTTCAATTTTCATTATCCTTTGCCTTCAAGCACATCTTCATTGTTCTTCATCACAAAGTATCCACTGGCATTTAATTAACGTTTTTCAAAGAATTAATTTTAATACAGTTAAAAGTTTAATTGAAAAGCTGAACTTACTACTCATCGGTTGAAGGCGACGATTTCGGGGGAATCCACTCGCCTTGTCACGGAACGAGAGGAATGCAGGAAAAGCTGAAAACTGACCACGTGACCCAACCTGCTTCAATCTAATCACCAACAGTCTCATCGATTAATTCATTAATTTAATTGCATCGATTTTTTTTAACCTCATCGATTTAATTAATCTTTAATGAACATCCAGTTCTACACAATGACTTGTTATAGGAATACATTAACACTCATTGGCCGACTTTCACAACTGGCATATCTGTTGTGCTATGTCCCGAGTACAGCAAAACAATCGTCTGTTCCCAAACTTTGAGACACAGACAGAATTGGGACACGATGGGGGTAAGAACATGATTCTATACAGTTTGGAATAATTTGTAATGTAAGGGCAAGAATCTTGGAACTTACGTTTCAAACAGTAGATGGTTCCATTCAGAGGGGTGGAGGAGCTTAACAGCACCCTTCTGAGGGGTCTCGGGAAAAAAAACAACAAACATAGAACTGAGTAAATACATGATATCTCATCAGTTAAACAATCTGTCAGGAAAGGGCACAGGAAGGGAATGCACTGATGGACCAGAACGACGAAAGTGAATAATCCCATTCGAGGAAGGTGTAGAATTCTTTTTTGACTCTAACTTCATAGTGTATGACAATGTCAAAAATTACCTTCCCACCCAAATCTATTAAAAATATCTCTCTCCACAATTATGAACATTCTTCTTCATCGAAGGAAGTATTAACAGCAATGTCTATAAAAGAACAAGTGGTAAAATGTAGTTCAGCTAAACGTCCCGATCTTGGGGTTTGCTGTGTTTCCACCGAGTGTGATCACCGCAACTGCCCAAAGTATTGAAGAGTGCTTACCTGTTGAAGGTCCTGCATGAGGTATGACCTGTCA